>AWOL01S0263377.1:0-20838 GCA_000715115.1 Nicotiana otophora
GAAATCCAAAAGCCTCATATCCCTTCGAAAGACATCCGATTAAAAGAAAAAATATTCTGTTTCGAACTTAGAACACACTTATTAAGCGTAGAAAAAGCGAACAACATTTCGACATGGGTTTCATGCTTTTAATATAGTACTAGTTTTTAGAGTATACGTGTTACGCGTGTATCTCGTGCTAATGATAACAATATTTTTTTTATAAAAAAAAAATACATAATTTTTATAGAAGATTGTGTTTGAGTTATTATAAAATAAAGTTAACGAAAAAAGTATAAGTTTTTCAAAATAATGATAATTGTATCCTATTTATCTAATTAATCAATAAAGAAATGAACACTACCCTACGTATTTTCCTTTAAATATGTGGTATTATGAGTGCGGTTTTACTTTTAGGACTCATATATTACATGTATAAGAATTAAGTGTTATTTAATGATTAGTTGTCGTTTCAATATTATGTGTTTATTCCAATTGAAGTATTTACATTAATGTTTAATTTTATATGTTTATTGCAAAGAAGTGGTAGAATCTAAATGGAATTATAAGTTTTAAATAATAGGACATCCTATCTAATTCAAATAACAAAGGTTCAATAAACAAAATTTAGTTACTAACTGCTACACAACAGAATATCTAACCAAAACACCAATGTTGATTTTCCAGCACCCTTTAAACCACCCTCTTTAGAATATTCACCAACGTCCCCATCCCCCGTATTTTGTTCAATCTGCTAAGAAATAGAATTACTTTGATAAAGTCACTGAAAATAATAAACAAAATCAAGAGTTTATAGTTGGCTTATTGGATACTATCACATACAATTATTTATAGCTTGTGGTCGTGAATCACATGTGACACTTCAAGAAATACACGATGCTTACAATGTCCTTTTAAGTTGAAGTCAATACATTTAATATTGCATAATAAAAATTGCCAAATTTATTAGCTAAAATTAAATCAAAGCATCATAGTGAAAACCCACCCTACACAATCCACTAATCTACACAAATACAATTATATACTTAAAGAAATGAATTCAAGCAATCCAATACTTCAAAGTAAATAAGTAACCAAATTACCAATATATCAATTTACACCCTGTGAAGAATAAGTTAAGGTTAGAAAGATAGAGAGGGGAAAAAAGCTCAAACCTTATCCTAAATAATGCCAATAGTCAAAGCTTTATTATACGTTTACACAAAATAACCGTGAAGTTCTTTTATAGATGAGCAAAGGGGTTTTGAAAATTTCATTCAAACTGGAACCTATTTTGCTTCATAATGATTAATGAGCAGGAATGAGTCCATGACTTACTCAGATTTTAAAAATTAAGACTAGTGTTTATTTTTAAGATTCGTTCACAATTGTAGTCACTACAGTAATACAATCTTAGAAGTAGTATTATGAAATTCATATTAAAAAATAATTTTAAAAATGATCTTTTAGTTAATTCTACCGATGTAAGTGTTTTAGTTTATATGTGTGTAAACGGTCTTGTCCTATTTAAATTAGGGTACCGTGGAAAATTAATTTAGGTAAGGTTTTTTTATATAAATAAAGTTTTACTCGATTTAAATTCCTAAATATTAGGAGTTCTTACCTAATTACCTAGTTTAATAAGGAAATATTTACTTTAGTTAATTTAAAATAGATATTAGAATAATAATTAAATTACAGTTTTATCCAATATAAAATCTAGTTTCAAATGACAAAAAAGGCAAACGATATTTCGCTAAGGGTTTTCGTACTTTTAGTATAGTATAGATAAATAGATAAATAAGTATGAATGTTACTATAAGTAAGACATTAAATTATTGAGATTTGTTGTGCTTTTAAAAAATAAAGTTCTACCGGACAATCACACCAAATAATATTAAAACAGACAAAGATTATGAATAGGGGTTTGGGTTGCTAGGATTGGAGATAGAGATCGAAAGGAATGAAATCAAGCAAAGGAAAGGAAAAAAAAAGGCTGTAAGGAACATAATACATTTAATTGATTTTTTGCTTCTTCTCCTCTTCTTTTGTCTATTTCTTCTTTTTTCGCTTGTTTTTAGTTTTTTTTTTATTTATTCGACAGATGAAAAGATTTAGTTTTGTATACGGTAAAAATCGATTTGAGTCAGTTGTACGGACTGCTCGAGATAACGATGTATCGATCAAAGGATATCTACATAACAAGTCCGGTCAAGGTACGAAGTAAGGACGTCGAGCTCTGAGCTCTAAGACCGATCAATGACAAGCTCAGTATCATTATCGAGCTCATATCCAAATCAAGCTACGAAGCAAAATAGAGATCATCGAAGATGCGTAGACTGACCAACTCTCACGCCGAATACTGAGACCCCCAGGTCAGAATCGAGCTTGGACCAAGGTCGATGGCTCGGTCCAGTGCCGAGCTCGAACCAGTATCGAGCTTGCAGACAAGGGCCGTTACAACAGCACCAAGGGAGAGAATCTTGACGGGAATCGAGGAAGAGACAAATCATCATAGGTCCTCCACTATATGTATTATTTTATTATTTTGTTGTAGATAGAGCAATGACCCTCTATTATAAAAGGGGGTCCTTGTAAACAAAAAGATACATTGGAATAAGCAGATCTTTTACTCATACACAAAGATATCTCATAATGTTTGTTTTACTCCATCTTGCCCAATTTTTCTGTTCATCTTTTTTATTCTCATAGCCTAAATACATGTATTGTTATCTTTGTATCAAATGATATTACGTATCCTTAGAACCATACATAAATTTAACGTTATCCGATTTAACGGGTAAACAGTTTGGCGCCCACCGTGGGGCTAAGGATAACAGTAATTATTTGATATAAATCTACAGTACACTCCAGCTTGCAACTTGAAAGTCAGCAATGGCTTTACCTATTGACCTCAAAGTCGGTCTTCAAGACGAAACCAACAACATGACACCTAGGGTCGGAAGGCGAATTAACGATGTCACCGAAGCTCAAGTCGAAGTAACGCTAGATGTCAATTCACAAGTGGCTCTTGAAGTGAACAAATATCCTGAACTGGAAAAAAGCATTCAGGGCGGTACTCGATCTATAGCTCGAAACACACATAACGTGGAGGAAATCAGAATCAGCTTACGGATGATCTTCGTGATGTTACAAACCCAACAAACAATGATAGCTCAGTTACAGAGCCAAACTCATATACAGAGCAGGCCGGATTCCAACCGCCTTCGAGAAATCACCCCCAGAATAGAACCAGCCATAGTGAAGTCGAATGAACAAGAATCGGGACTACCCTCGAAATTACCAAAATGCTCGAGAAACTCACAAAACGAGTCGAAGCCAACGAAAAAAGTGTAGAAACATACAATTCCAGGATCGATCAGATCCCGGGAGCTCCACCAATGATAAAAGGGCTAGATTCGAAAAAATTCATTCAAAAGCCTTTCCACTCGAGTGCAACCCCAAAACCAATTCCCAAGATATTTCGTATGCCCGAAATACCCAAATATAACGGAACGACCGACTCCAACGAGCACGTTACTTCTTACACGTATGCCATCAAGGGCAATGATTTGGAAGACGATGAGATCGAATCTGTATTATTGAAAAGATTCGGTGAAACACTGTCAAAGGGGGCGATGATATGGTATCATAATTTTCCATCTAACGCTATTGACTCTTTTGCTATGCTTGCAGATTGCTTCGTAAAAGCGCACGCCGGAGCCATTAAAGTCGAAACCAGAAAGTCGGACATGTTCAAAGTAACCCAAAAGGATAACGAGATGCTAAGGGAGTTCGTATCTCGTTTTCAAAGGGAACGAATGGATCTTCCACCGGTCACAGACGATTGGGTTGTTCAAGCTTTCACTCAAGGTCTAAACGAGCAGAGCTCGATGGCATCACGACGGCTGAAGCAAAATCTGATCGAGTACCCAACTATTACTTGGACCGATGTGCACAATCGATACCAATCCAAAATAAGAGTTGAAGATGACCAGTTGATTTCCAGGTCCGTTACGAAAAGAACTACCAAGCAAAAATCGACCAGAGATTGATTCCAGCCATATAGCGGAAACGATACTACTGCTAAGTATCCGAGGCCTCTTTAAAATCAACCTCGTATACTGGGGGGCTTTACCATTGTACGCATCTGTGATGATTATCAAAGTTCGGTGCAAAGGAAGTTACTTCGTTATTTCATGACAAACAATGTCTCAACAAAATGAACCATGCTTATGTAGTTAGCCCGTGCGTGACGCAAAACATGAACACATGTATAACGACTTGCAAAGGCAATCTTCTTTATCGATATTTTACGTTCAAGATTTATTGTGCAAACAGGATCGAGTTCGAGCAAGCACTCACTCGACCATTAAGCCTATGGGCTATTTTTATTTTCGAGTTCGAGCAAGCACTCACTTGACCATTAAAAGCCTACGGACAACATTATTTCGAGTTCGAATCATTCCCTCGACTACTAAGCCTACATGCTACTTTTATTTCGAGTTCAAGCAAATACTCACTCGTCTATTATGCCTACGGGCTACATTGCATCGAGTTCGAGGTCTTTCACTCGACTGCAAAGCCTACGGGCTACTTTTATTTCCGAGTTCGAACAAGCACTCACTCGACCATTAAAGCCTACGGGCAATGTTGTTTCGAGTTCGGATCATTCACTCGACTACTAAGCCTACGGGCTATTTTTATTTCGAGTTCGAGCAAACACTCACTCGACTATTATGCCTAAGGGCTACATTGCATCGAGTTCGAAACATGCACTCGACTGTAAAGCCTACGGGCTACTTTTATTTCGAGTTCGAGCAAACACTCACTCGACTATTATGCTTACGAGATACATTGCATCGAGTTCGAATCATTCACTCGACTACAAAGCGTACAGGCTACTTTTATTTTCGAGTTCGAGCAAGCACTCACTCGACCATTAAAGCCTACGGGCAACGTTGTTTCGAGTTCGAATCATTCACTCGACTACTAAGCCTACGGGCTATTTTTATTTCGAGTTCGAGCAAACACTCACTCGGCTATTATGCCTACGGGCAACATTACATCGAGTTCGAATCATTTACTCGACTGCAAAGCCTACGGGCTACTTTTATTTCGAGTTCGAGCAAATACTCACTCGACTATTATGCCTACGGGCTACATTGCATCGATTTCGAATCATTCACTCGATTGCAAAGCCTACGGGCTACTTTTATTTTCGAGTTCGAGCAATCACTCACTCAACCATTAAAGCATACGGGCAACGCTGTTTCGAGTTCGAATCATTCACTCGACTACTAAGCCTACGAGCTATTTTTATTTCGAGTTCGAGCAAACACTCACTCGACTATTATGACTATGGGCTATATTGCATCGAGTTCGAATCATTCACTCGCTTGCAAAGCCTACGTGCTACTTTTATTTTGCTTTCGAGCAAACACTCACTCAACTATTATGCCTACGGGCTACATTGCATCGAGTTCGAATCATTCACTCGACTGCAAAAGCCTACGGGCTACTTTTATTTTCATGTTCGAGCAAGCACTCACTCGATCATTAAAGCCTACGGGTAACATTATTTCGAGTTCGAATCATTCACTCGACTACTAAGCCTACAAGCTATTTTTATTTCGAGTTTGAGCAAATACTCACTCGACTATTGTGACTACGGGCTACATTGCATCGAGTTCGAATCATTCACTCGACTACAAAGCCTACGTGCTACTTTTATTTCGAATTCGAGCAAACACTCACTCGACTATTATGCCCACGGGCTACATTGCATCAAGTTCGAATCATTCAATCGACTACTAAGCCCACGAGCTACTTTTATCTCGAGTTCGATCAAGCACTCACTCGACTATTACGCCTACGGGCTACATTATTTCGAGTAAAGCTACTCATTTCTCCGAATTCAAATGAACAGTTGACTATTTAAAGTTGAAGGATGTTCGAGCCCGACAAAGCAAAGTGGACAACCCACAAGGCAACAGAGATTAAAATTCAAAATATCTATTTAGCTCGAAAGGCTATTTTTTCAAAAGGAAGAGAGATTTATATTTACATATTTTTTATAGAGACATCTACTCTACCAAAAGGAAGTTCTTTATACAAAAATTGAAAGCGGTACCGAAAGAATGCAGCAAACGACCTAAGGCCCTAAATGACTCAAATATTCATCGGAGGCTGTATTCTCAGCATCGTCCTCATCTTTAGACTCCCCCGAGTCATCGGAGTCCTCCCGGGAAAGGCCAACCTCCGAGCTTTGTTCTCTTCCGCCCTGGCGACTTCAATCTCGACCCCAATATCGAAGCCCTGAGCTCTTACCTCCTCGAGAGCCTCTCGCCGAACTTGCCATTTTGCATGTTCAACCATGCTCTCAGCTTTGGCTTTGTTAACCTCGACATCAATCCTAAACTGAGCCACCTTGGCATCAGCTCTTTTATTGGCCTCGATCACCTTAGATCTGACCACTTCAAGTTCTTTGGCCGAATTTGCTTTATCTGAAGTGGCCAAATCCAACCGATGCTGAAGCTCTTTCATCTTTTCAATCAGCCCCGTAGCGTTTTCTTTCGCCGATCGAAGTTGGGCATAAGACAGCTCTAACTGAGCTTCAATGGTTTCCTTTTTCGAGGCAAGGATATCCATACACTTTTTGAATTCTTCTGCCTCGGCCAGTAGCGCATCTACCTGTAAGTTAAGCCGTCCAATCTACTCGATCTGCTACCGAACCTGCAGAATCGGATCATAAGTAGTTATCTCTTTTTCATCTTCACTATCATGGAACATTCGGAATACCTGCTCAGCCATCTCCTAATGTCCTTCTCGAGCTGATGACAAGTCTGCTCGAAGATTTTCACTAAGGAGCTTGTACGAGTCGCTCTTCTCAGTGAGGCTCCGAACCTCGGCATCATGCTCCTCCCGGATGCGAAGAAAGTGCTTCGTAATGCAACACCGAAGCCTGCAAATAAAAGAAGAAGCATTAAAATTACCTACAACTCTATATGTAAAAGAAGCAACGAAAACACCATTAGATTTACCCGATTCAAAGCATGTTGGGCCTCGTTGAAGAGACAGGCAGGCCCCACCGCATTCATCATTGATTGGTCCTCTTCGGTCACCATGGACTGAAGGTAACTGGCGACCCCCACGGGGGAAGAAAATATTCTGGTATCCGTAGGTACGGAGAACACTATCTTCCGCCTCCGGTCAGGATCGATACTCGGGGCAGGAAATCGATCCACCAGTTTATGAACCAATGAAGGCTCGACAGAACCCGACCACGACCCTTTTTTGGGTACCTTCATTCCACCAATACAGGTAACCTCCTCCGAGGCACCTGACTCGAGCCCCTCCAGAAAACTATGGATATCGGTCGACTCCTGAATACCCTCATAGGACCGATCCTCCAACATGACGGCCTCTCGAATCATGGTATCCGAAATCTGAGGGGATCTGCCAATGTCAACTGTCCCGAACTCTTCCCTTAAAATATCTTCTACTGCCCGAGAAAATCCACCCTCGGTATTCATTTTTATCATCTTAGCTCGAGAAGGGACAATCCCGACTTCTTTTTGCTCAGGGATTATGGCCAAGGTTCCTTGATTTTCTTCCACCAAATTGGAAGACTGTTGAATCACAACATTAGCCCGTACGCAGGTTAAATTCTCCTCCCTTCTTCGGGCTCACCCCTTAAATGGCGGACCACTTCCGGAAGCACAACACCAGAGCCCCCTATCGGCTTTCGAGATCTCTTAGCCGGTTTCTTCTTTTCCTAGACCGGGGAACACGATACGTCTTTTCTCTTCCTTTCTTTTACCTGCTTCCGGACAGGAACTTCTTCATTACCAGATGGGGGCCTCATGACTACATATTTCCCAAGTCCTACAAAAGGAAGATGGAGATTTACCATATAAATCGATGTAGCAAGTCAAAAAGGGATTTACCATGACTGCGGCCCTCCCGTCGACCCTTTGATAATTCGACCCAAGCATGCTCGAAGTATGGTCTCTGCAACACCAGACCTTCGACCTATTGTCTAAGGTTCGAGATTGGTTCTGGCGCTCGAGCTACGGCTGTGATTAGGAACAGATAATGGATTAACAAAATAGAAGGCAATCACAAAATCAAAACGGGCAAAGAGAAACTTTTACTCACGGCTCATGTTCCATCTCTCGGGAAATGGCAAGTCATCGACAGGGATCAAGTCCGAGGTTCTGACTCGAACAAAGCGGCCCATCCAACCCCGATCCCGAGTCTCTTCTATGCTCGAGAATGGCGCTTTGGTTGCTCGGCGAGCAAGCTTGATCAACCCTCCTCGATAAAGTCGGGGACTATAAAGGCGCATAAGGTGATTGAGGGTGAAAATACGCCCCTCGACCTTGCTCGAGAAAAAACGAAGAAGAATCACTATCCTCCAAAAGGAAAGGTGGATTTGGCTGAGTGTCACGTCGTACCTCTTACAAAAGGCAACGATGACAGGGTCTAGGGGTCCCAACGTGAAAGAATAAATATAAGTACTTAAGAACCCTTCGACGTGAGTAGTAATTGATTCATCGGGCGATGGGATTACTACGAGTTTATTATCCCAGTTACATTCATGTATAACTTTATCGAGAACTTTTTCGGTAATCGAACATTGGTACGTCCACATCGACTCACAAGTATCGGAGAAGGCGCTCAACCTCAACTCACTCCTCAACCCCAGTTTCTGTTCTTGGAAACCCCATTATGTTTTTACACATCACAACCTTATCAAAATCAGGATCATGCACCTGATCACAACACACTGAGCAATAAAGCTCAGCCCTTTCCATGTCCACTGAAATCTCATGCCCAGCTTTACACTGACTATGCAAAAGGACATGGTTTGATTCAGGTGACAAACAACACAACACTGATGAACAGATCAAACACATGTAAAATCTACCCTCATATCCACTACAAATACTACATCTAGGTACCTCTGATTTGGACATGGGCATTTCACTATAGACAACATTAAGTTTTAAGGTTCAATAATTTTTTTGTTATAGTTTTAGCTGGTGTTCTCTTCTTGTTTGACTTAGGATTTAGATAGAATCATGATTGTGAGCTCCTGAAATTGGTTTTCTATGATCCTTCTCTTTGCTGTCAACTGTATTTGGTACATTTTCTCATTGCTTCAATATTTCTTCTAAACTAGTCATAAGCATGTGCTCAGGCTGGTATTCTGGTGTTTAGGTCAAGGAAATGGGCGAGAGTAGTAGGCCTTCAGACTCAATCAAGGGATCTGAGTCAGCTGCTGAGAAAAGGTTTTGATTGGATGAAGTTGATGAGGCCCCTCAATGAAGAGAAAGATCACTGGGTTAGATATAATTCAACTGCTATTTATTTCTTTACTCTTTAGTTGCAGAATTTCCTTCTATTTCTGCTGAATGGAACTTGTGCAAGGATGTAAAATTGGCAACTCTATTTTCTCTTTAGCCCGTTTTTTCTCATGCAGGTTCCTGACGAAGCAGTTCGAAAGTGTACTGCTTGTGGGACCGACTTTGGTGCTTTTGTACGAAGGGTGAGCATTTATTCTAACAGTTTTTGTCTATATTGCGTGGATCTCCAAATAATGTGGTCCTACCATATGGGGTTTTCTTAAAACATTCTTGGATCATATCGTACCCACTCAAACCATTTTTCACCTTGTAATATGCAAGATGCTTACATGGATTTGGATTTTTATATAAAGAGTTACTTGAGCACATACTATTTGAATCTTGATCAAAAGAACATACAGTGCTATAAACTCACAAAATGGAAGAATTCAAATTCAAGAACATACAGTAAAAAAATTCAAGAACATACAGTACACTGATCCTCAAATGGAAGAAAAAATATCACAAAATTGTGTAACATTTTTTCGAATTGTAATATGAACGTTTGGGGCCGATTTGGCAAACTCATATTTCCAGGAAAACCCAAGAATACTATAACTTATTAGGCTATTAACATATAGTCCAGATTTAAAAAAAAAAATAAAAATTTGCAGGGACATTCAAGATTTCAAAGGTCATATATTGTGTGTGATTTTCAGATGTCCTATCACTTACAAGTGCTGTAAATGTGTCAGTTGTTGCTGTAATTGTTGAATTTCTTGCTG
Organism: Nicotiana otophora; assembly: GCA_000715115.1. Classification (NCBI taxonomy): domain Eukaryota; kingdom Viridiplantae; phylum Streptophyta; class Magnoliopsida; order Solanales; family Solanaceae; genus Nicotiana; species Nicotiana otophora. The sequence continues at coordinate 10,115 of AWOL01S0263377.1, forward strand.
CAACTGATGATTTTCTTGCTGTAATTCAATTATCTCTTGTTCTCGCTCTTGGATTATTTGGTTTCTTAAATGAAGCCTCCAGGCACATCCCCCAATGGGATCAGCCTCATATAATCTTGCTTCTAAAACCCTGTTTTCAAAAAGTGCTGGCAACTGTGCGTCAGCCGTCATCCTAAGCCATCGATTGATTAATATTTTTGTAAAAATCCTATGAACAACGGCGTAATCATGTGCCCTATGTGGAGGAAAAATGTGCGATAGCCTGCATCCTTGACAGTTTTGATTTCCTTCGTGGAAACCATAACATGTTCTTGATTGGCCATTATTTTGACAGACTGATGGGAAGATCCTGTTTACTGAATGACTGATTTGACAAGAAGCATTTGATTTTGAGAATCTTGAAGGAAAGTTGCTGATTTGACAGGGAAACTTGCAAATAAGTAGTAAATAGCTACTTATTTGATATTTTTTCTTGACTTGCAAAGTAGGAATAAGTATTTACATATAAGTAATACTTTTTTTTTATTATTGTAAAGAAAAAATTGCATTGAAGTAGAAGAGTTGTACGTAACCGGATAATTTGATGATTTGATCTCTAATTTTTTATTATTCATTTCCAAGTTAATTTTTTATATGATTGTTTAGATAGATATATCATTGTAGGATAAGGTTAAATAGGATCGTAGAATCCTCTCTTTTAAATAAAAAATCGTATGATAGTATAATAGTATTAAGTAAAGAATAATGTAATAATTAACAAGAAATAAAAGAAAATAAAAAGTTATAGAAAATCAGCTTAAAATAAATTATAAGACTTGCTTGAATTTGAGATGTCAAAGTTTTTTATAATCTAATGAGAATTTTAAATTACAGAATTCCAAGCAACTCAATAAAATTTTAGAAATATAATAAATTTTTGATATAGGTCATTTTAATAACAATTGAAATTATAACTTAAAAATTATACTAAAAATAACATAGAGAGAAAATTTAGTTTCTAATTGTACGTGCTATTACAGAAACAATTACTTTCTCCGTTCCAGTTTATTTGAACCTATTTTCTTTTTGGTCAGTTCCAAAAAGAATGACCTCTTTCTAAATTTGGAAGTAATTTAGCTTAAACTTCAAATTCTTCCCTTAATGAGAAGCTATTATAACCACACAAATATTCTGGATCCCCTTTTGACTTGTTTAGAACCACAAATTTCAAAGGTCTTTATTTTTTCTTAAAGTCCGTATTCAGTCAAACATGTTCAGATAAATTGGAAATGACTAAAATAAATTCATGAAGTGCTAAAAATAATGCTAAAACAAAGGTAATGAGTTGTCATTTTATTCTCTGGAAAATAAATACTGAAGCAAAGAAAAGAGAAAAAAAGATGTAAAAAAAATATAAGTCATTTCAATTGGTATAGAGTTATAACAACTAAATTTAAACAATAATCAGTAAAGTTACAATATAATCAATAGTACATTAGACCACTAATAAATTATTAAGTCTAAGTTCCAAATCTATGTATCTATAAGGTATGCATTGAGAAACTTAAATACTAAAGGAAAAAAAAAGGATAAACAAAGGTTTAAAAAAAAAATGGTGTAAGTCATTTGTCAATAACAAAGTGCATAAAATAATGCAATAGTCTACTAAATAAGAGACGATTTTTGTTAAAAAATGGGTATATGAGTAACAGTAAAACTTATTATTCGGTAATATGCGGGTTAATCATTATAAGACTTATAAATAGAGTTACTGAAGCTAAGTTTCTTAGAAAACATATTGGACAAAAAGTGATCATTCCAATAATAATCTTGACTTCAAATGAATTAAAGTACTTTTTAAATTCAAGGAAGACAATTTTATGTCACATTATTCGTTTATCATTCTTTTAACTCAAGACGAATTATTATTCTTATGAGACTACTTCTAAATAAAATAAACATGTGCTTACAAATGAACCACTCTATAACCTTCACCACTTGTAATAAGTAGGAAAGGATTGAAGATTGTGATAATGACGACCACAAATAAAAAATGAAATTAAAAATATAAGTAATAAATAAAGAATTTTTTAGACTCATTTAATTATAGTATATTCTTATTAGTTGACAAGGTGGGTTGCTCTGATGGTAAGCACCCTCCACTTCCAACTAAGAGGTTGTGAGTTCGAGTCACCCTAAGAGCAAGGTGGGGAGTTCTTGGAGGGAAGAATGCCGAGGGTCATTTGGAAACAGCCTCTCTACCCCAAGGTAGGGGTAAGGTCTGCGTACACACTACCCTCCCCAGACCCCACTAGTGGGATTATACTGGGTTGTTGTTGTTTGTTGTATATTCTTATTAGTTTTGAATCATGTTATATTTTTAGATTATTTGTAGCACAACCTATATAATTATGATACTTGACAATCATTCAAAGGCTATTCGATGATTATATGAGTTGTTTAATTTAATTACATAAAACTTCTATTATTGGGTAGACAAGAGGGCAATAATAATTTTGTTAGATCGTATGATCTAACATACTCAAATAAATCAAATCTAATTTTGATATGACTAATATTCTTTAATAATACCGCACATCATGCAAGTACTAATACTAATAGATTATATTATAACCAAATTATATTATCGATTTAATAAGTAATCTTACTTTATGCGGTAGATGTAACTAGGCAAATCTAAGTTGTGTGTTAAAGAGCATATGATAGAAAATAATATCACGTTGACATTTAAACTTGACTAGTTTAAATGAGTTTAAGTTCTTGTTTATAAAGATTGTATGAAATAATATAATCCGTGGATGAGGTCAATAGCTTTCCTTAAGTTATTCCGATATTATTTAGTGTAAATAACTCAATTCCATGAATTTTAGACCAAGCTCCATGAGTTATTCCGATGTAATCATGCAAACTAACTTTTTGCAATGGGCTCAGCCTGCTGTTTGAAGGCTGTTTTAGTACAAGGGATTAAAGATAATTAATTTCGAAATTAAATTTAAGATGATTTTTTTTCATATTTGATTAGAATAAAATTGCGGTATAATTAATTTTAAAATTAGTTATTCCGAAATTATAATATTTTTTTTATTCTTATAGAAAGGTGGGATAACTCATACTAAAATATCTAATCCTAAAATAATTAATTATGGAATAACTTATTTCCTAAATATAGGAGAGAAACTTTTCTTATGATCTTGATAAACGTTATGCAATCCAATATACTTGCAAAAGACAAAAAGTTCCCAAGTTCCAGAAAGTACCACCTTTTCAAATAAGCATTACAAAGGAAAAGAAAATAACTTGCGCACCAGATGCCCAAAATTTTATGACAAGAAAATCTATGCCTTCAGTTTCATAAAGTGAAAAGGGTTCAGTTTTCAATTCTTCTTTCATCTAATCCAAAACTGATTTTGATTTTGTCTTTGTACGAAAGAGTAAAAGAATCTGAAATACACACACATTCGAGCCCCCTCATATATGATATGCAATATGTCTTTTCGTATATTCTACAATTACACGTTGAACTATTATTCAACACGTCATTTTGAACTGTCAAAGCAATAATTAAGTGATTTACTAATATACACACTTTTCTGTTTCAATTTATTTTTCTTTCGATCCCTTTCAAAAGAATGATCAATTTCTAATTATAAAAATAAGTTAACTTAAAACTTTCAATTTTATCTTCGATGAGAAGCTTTTATAGCTATACAAATAGTCTGGCATGTTTAACGCAAATTTCAAAATAATTATAGCCATATAAATATTAAAACTTGTTTAAGACCACAAGTTATAAAAGTGTTTGTTCGTAAATTAGAACCGAGAAAGTAGTTCATAAAATGATCCGTTTTTATATTGAATAATACTAAAAAGTGTTTGGATTGACTTTTAAGCTAGTCAAATAACTTTTAAGTTTCAAAAAATACTTTAAAAAAGTCAATAAATTCTTAAAACAAATTAAAAGCTAAAAATTGGACAACCCCCAAGTGAGGGATCTTTCCTTTTGAGGGACAAAAACAACTAGAAAGCAATACAAAATTTAATTTTACATAAGCAAGTACTAGCTAATACTAACTAATGAGAAACATACTTATTATTTAGACGGGCAATACACAAATTAATGATCTGATTTCGAAGAGATCAAGCTTTCCGTGTAAACAAAGCCATCCTCATGAATTTTGATTGCAGTAATATCATCACAAGCTTAATGTCACAGGCCGACTTCCTTACGCTCGCCAGCGGCACCGACTCTACCGTGCGGCGCCCGCAGTTCCACTCGCTGCAAGCCAGCCTAGTTCCTTTCCCAGGTTTTAAAGCACGATCCTGTGCCTGTTGGTGGGACTCACCCATGAGGCTCACCCCAACTTGTGCCGCCCGTAAGATGTCTAGGCACTTGACCCTAGACATGTCGTGGCGCTTCATCTTAGGATCACAATCCATGCGCGCCCTGGGGGATTGGCTTAGGACATGTCTTGTCCCTCGCCCAAGACTGAGCATCGCTCCCGCGCTCTGGGGGATTGTCTTGGGACAACTCTTGGTGAGTACTACATTCTCAAAGTCATAGCATCGCCGCATTCCCAAAAAAAGCTCTTTGTTTTTCAACTGTCACTTCCTCAGCAAGTACCCAATGCTCACGGTAGTACTTCAATACTCGCCCTATAGATAGGTACTCTCTTGGTCCTGCTAGCACGACTTCCCGGTTCGGTGTGCCTCGCACTTGGACTCTCAACTGTCCCCGATCATTTAGCGCACTCCTTTCCAGAATGATGACATCTTCCAACTTGGAAATTCGCCCAATTCCGAAGCTTCGCTATACCCTCGAATTCGTTTCCTCACCTTGGCAATGCCCTCAGGTAGCTCACAAATCTATCCCGAAGGAAAGACACTCAATTGATGCGTTGCACGCACCCTTGGTAAGATATCTGCTATGATCATGCCCAAAAAATATAGTTCACGGCTCCCACTCTTTTGCAATATGGTTGCACGACCTGGAAAACATGGCCTTCTCTTGACCATCCGACTCATCGGCATATTACCTCATTGAGTACTGACCTAGACTTTTGAAAGACAATGGAATCACCCATTTCTTTCTTCGACTAGCCGTATCGGGTTCTCGATCTCTAGTGGCATATGAACATCAGTCTCTACTTTGACATGATCTCCGCACTGACATCCAAAATGCACTCGCCATATCCACCCTTGCCTTGACATTGTGCCATGGCATAGTATGGCTTTAATCAGATCTGATACCACGTGTCACAGGCCAATTACCTTATGCTCGCTAGCGGCACCGACTCGCCCGTGCGACGCCCGCAGTTTCACTCACTGCAGGCCAGCCTATTACCTTTCCCAGGTTTTCAAGCACGATCCTGTGCCGTTGATGGGACTCTCCCATGAGGCTCGCCTCAATTTGTGCCACCTGTAAGATGTCTAGGCACTTGGCCCTAGACATGTTGTGGCACTTCATCTTAGGATCACAATCCATGTACGCCATAGGTGATTGGCTTAGGACATGTCTTGTCCCTCGCCCAAGACTGAGCATCGCTCTCGCATGCACAACCCAATCCTCAAGCTTGACACTCACCTAGTGCGTCCGCAACTAGCTCGTGGATTGACCGAGTAAGGAAACTTTTAGCCCTTGGCCATTGTCATGCGCATCTTTCGTGCCATGCCCATACATAGCCCTCGCGACACACCTCCATCCCGAATAGTGCAGTGTCGCCCCATAACTGCACCTTTAAGCCAACAGACCCTTGCTTGCATGGTTGAACCCAATACATGCTCACAAGTCGATACATGATGCCTCTAAGATAGGTGAGTCAAGTATCCAATCGGCACAGAGGTCTCCTTCCAACATTCGGCAGCCCGCGGGGCTGGCCGTCCCACACATCGAGCCTCCAGTGCCCCTTTGGTGCCCAACGCTAGCCCGAAGGCGTAACGTCGTCCATAGAGTTCCCAAACTCGTATGGATACCTAGGACACTCCTTTGAGTCATCCAGGCATGCCATTAAGTCTCCCCCAAGGTAGCTCATTCGATACGGCTTGGTGGCAGCACGTATGGGGGAGGCAGGTCGGAGCTTTCATCACCTATACCCCCTTATATATGCTTAAAATTAAAAAGCCCAAGTTGCTCGAGTAGACAGATCTACGTTAGACAATCAGAAGAGCCTTTTCTCACAAGTTCTTTGCCGAAGTCACATCCCCAAGGTACAGGTTGTGACATTAAGGCCATATCCAATTGCTTAATCCAAATGATCTATCGGATGTCCTATATACATGACTCGCCATCAAATCTTGCAGCGAAGTGGCATTTCACCATTGGAAACCTATATATGGGCATGATAAAATGAAACCTAGTACTTGATATATTGAGCAATTTTATCCAACATTCTATGACACCTAGTTTTTCATTACCTATTAACTAAAAGTTGCCTCGTTGTTATAAAAAACACTAAGCATTCCTTCCAATACCGATAATACACCCACATCAACGTTGCACGTGGATATGGGGGACAGCTCATCTAACAATGGTATCTCTGTACTTTTCATTTGAAATTTGCCCCTTAAAAATAAATTTTATATTAGACAAAATCGTCATTTTAAGTTTTCTCCCTAATATTTAGAAGTTTTAAATAAACTAAATTAATACATTAAATCCTTCCTTATTTGAGGTATGTACACAAAGTTTTAATATTAAATATCCTGCATAAATCCTTCCTTAATTAATATGTAACATAACAAATCTATTAACAGAAAAGCAACTTTTGGAAAAGTTTAAGTAAAAAAACTTTTTTAGTCCTATGACTCCTTTATTTTAACCACTAAGGACTCCTACTCCTTTTAGGGTTAAGATTATTTGGTCTTAGTTAAAGAAATGTAACGATTAATTTTAGCAACACAACTAACTCAAAAGTAGAAAACTAAGACTGCAATCTCAATTTTTCGAGGTACATATCAATCGTGCAAGTTATGTTTCAATAATTAAAAAGACTATTATTTCAATCATCTTATCCATGAAATAATATGAATAGATAAAGATGAGAATGAAGCTAGACAAAAAAACTTAGAGCAAACAAAGTTATAAATGGATACTCCAAAAAAAAAAGGTAAACGAAAACAAAACCACTAAATCAAAATTAAACACTGAAGTTTTTTCTCCAGAATAGCTTTAAAAATTTTAAAGGCTATATTTGTTTTTTCTGAAACAAAAAAAGAAGCATAATCAATATTCTTCAATTTCAAGAGTTTAAATTTTTAGTTTATGTATCAAGTATAATGTTTAATATAATATTTTATTCATCAAGATAGGATACATGCGCAACACCCGAATGTAGTTTTCAAGTATTATACAAAAAATAATAAAGAGAAAATATTATTGGAGTAGGGAAGGAGTTCAAAAATTGTTATATTTTTATATTATTGTAGAAGTACTAAACCCCAATGCGGGAAAAAATAAAATTATTTTTTTAATATTGAGAACAAGTAATTAAGTCTTTGAATTAATTACTTCCTCAGTTTTAGTTTATATAAAACCTTTTAGTTTTTCGAGATTCAAACTATATAACCTTTGACCAAAATTTTTAAATACTCTTTTTATCATATTGACATGAAATAATTGCAACTTCATAGTATTTCTCGTATAGTTTTTGAATATCTAAGTTTTAATTTTAAAATATTAAATTAATCTAATTCAATTTAGCTTTAAAGGTTAGTCAAATTAACTCTTGAAAAGCGAAAAGATTCACATACACTAGAAAGGAGGGAGTAATTAGCAAAATAATCAATTTATTTCTTTTTTAAAATCATCATTTAAATAAAATTATATTTTAAATAAAACTCTTAAGGTACATAAATTTATTTTCACGAGAAGAGCATTGGCGGTTAAAACAATAAAAAATAGAGCAAAATATTATGTTATAGTTAGCTTGTTATTTGTTTTTCGTATTAGGTAACAAAATAACAAGGATGTTCATAAGATATCCACATATGTTCTAAGAAATTACAATAACGCATATGTAAGACATAATTTCTTTATTTATTGAACAAGCTAAATGAGATCAATATTTATATTTTTTAGGAGCTTAGATCTTTTTCGTTAATTTTTGTTCAATAACTCAAAAAGNTTTCATGTATAGTTTTTGAATATCTAAATTTTAAACTTAAAATAGCGAATTAATCTAATGCAATTTAGCTTTAAAGGTTAGTCAAATTAACTCTTGAAAAGCGAAAAGATTCACATACACTAGAAAGGAGGGAGTAATTAGCAAAATAATCAATTTATTTCTTTTTTAAAATCATCATTTAAATAAAATTATATTTTAAATAAAACTCTTAAGGTACATAAATTTATTTTCACGAGAAGAGCATTGGCGGTTAAAACAATAAAAAATAGAGCAAAATATTATGTTATAGTTAGCTTGTTATTTGTTTTTCGTATTAGGTAACAAAATAACAAGGATGTTCATAAGATATCCACATATGTTCTAAGAAATTACAATAACGCATATGTAAGACATAATTTCTTTATTTATTGAACAAGCTAAATGAGATCAATATTTATATTTTTTAGGAGCTTAGATCTTTTTCATTAATTTTTGTTCAATAACTCAAAAAATTATTTAATATAAGTTACCTATTTTAAAAAAAAATTATATACTCATGATATTGGTACACGCGCAAAGCGCGTACACTAAAACTAGTTTAATGTAATAATGTAAATAACTCAATTCCATGAATTTTAGACCAAGCTCCTTGAGTTATTCCGATGTAATCATGCAAATTAACTATTTGAAACGGGCTCAATTGCTCTTTGAGGGCTCGTTTAGTACGAGAGATTAAGGATAATTAATATCGGGATTAAATTTGAGATAATTTTATCCCATGTTTGGTTGAGATAAAATCGTGGTATAATTAATTCCATGATTAGTTATTTTGAATTTGTTAGACTTATTTAAGCTTAATGTGTTAGTTTATTAGACAAGTTAATTTGAAGTATTATTATGCAATAAAAATATAAAATGAAAGCCTTTGAAGTTTGATCATTACATATTGGTCTTATTAAATAATTTTATGTAGCCACTTAATTTCAATTTTTAAATTTTTAAATTCAAATTTTAAATTTAAAACTTTAAACTTTAAAGTTTAAAAGTTTAATTTTATGCCTTAAAATATTTATTTTATTATTTAAAAGTTTGCAAACACTAAAATATCAATTACATTGAATAAGGAAACACAATACACTTAAAAATAAAAAAAACAAAAATTAACCCGGCCTGGTCCGGACCAGATAAGCCCGAACCCGGACGGGCGAATAAAACTCGGAATATCCCAGCCCACTACTAGCCCAGAACCATAACCCACTAACCGGCCGACTGTTTTTTCCCATAGCCAGCTCGTCCGCTAAACACCCTTATTTTGAACTGTCAAAGCAATAATTAAGTGATTTACTACTATACACACTTTTCTGTTTCAATTTATTTTCTTTTCGATCCCTTCCAAAACAATGACCCATTTATAATAATGATAATGAAAGTAAGTTAACTTAAAACTTCTAATTTTACCTTTAATGAGAAACTTTTATACCTATACAAATACTCTGGCATGTTTAACACAAGTTTCAAAATAATTATAGCCACATAAATGTTATAACTTGTTTAGTACCACAAGTTATAAAAGTGTACATTCTTTCTTAAATTTTGTAAACTAGAACCGAGAAAGTAGTTCGTAAAATGATCCGGTTTTATATTGAATAGTACTAAAAAGAATTTGGATTGACTTTTAAGTTGGCCAAACAACTTTTAAGTTACAAAAACTGCTTAAAAAAAGTCAAGAAATTCTTAAAACAAATTAAAAGCTAAAAATTGGACAACCCCCAAGTGAGGGATCTTTCTTTTTGAGGGACAAATACAACTAGAAAGCAATAAAATTTTTAATCTTACGTAAGCAAGTACTAGCTAATACTAACTAATGAGAAACATACTTATTATTTAGTCGGCCAGCTCACAAATTAATGATCTGATGAAGAGATCAAACTTTCCGTGTAAACAAAGCCATCCTCATGAATTTTGATTGCAGCAATATCATCACAAGCTTGAGGCCATATCCGATTGCACAATCCAAATGATTCATCGGATGTCCTATATACAGGACTTGCCATCCAATCTTGTAGCGAAGTGGCATTTCACCGTCGGAAAACCTATATATGGACGATAAAATGAAACCTATTACTTGGTATATTGAGCAATTTTGTCTAAGATTCTATGACACCATAATTTTTCATTACCCATAAACTAAAAGTTGCCTCCTTGTTATAAAAAATACTAAGCATTCCTTTCAATACTGATAATACACCCACATCAACGTTGCACGTGGATATGGGGGAAAGTTCATCGTCTCTGGCAATGGTATCTCTCTGTACTTTTCATCTGAAATATTAAATGAAATCACGAAAAACCCTGGTAGGATACCAAGCCAATGAAATGCTCCAAGTATGAATGCCAAACATTGCCTACTAGAGTCTAGACAACAAAGAGCCAATCTTTCTACCTGAGGTTTTATAAATTTTTCTCTCGGAACCATTTTTCAATGCGAGAATTTTATCGAGTGCTTCTTCCTCCTTGTCAATCCTAAACAGTTTATAATCATCACTAGCAGAGTCATATCCAAATCCGTAAATAGATTCCACTTGTGGCCTTTCTGAATGAGAAGTACTATTGATTCTCTTGTGG
>AWOL01S0263411.1:0-10112 GCA_000715115.1 Nicotiana otophora
TCGGTCCTCTCATAAGGTTGAAAATGACTTCTAGAAGGTCTCTGATCAGCATCATAATCATTTATGAATATATCCTGATTCTGATCACGATTACGTCTTTTGGAGGACGCCGAGGAACCAAGATGATCATTTTCTATTCTTATTTTAAACTCGTAGCGACTGTGAACATCTGCCCATGTGATTGCCTGGAATTCAAGCAAGCTTTCCTTCAATTTTCAGGAAGTATTGGAGCTCAGTGGGTGAGACCTTTCATAAATGCCTCCCCTGCCCACTGGTCCGGAACCGCTGGTAACAACATCCTTTCTTTCTCGAACAGGATCACAAACTCCGCATTAACTCAAATTCTCCTTGAGAAATTCTGAATATGTCTGCCTTCTTTGCCTGGACCTTTCTTCCCCCAGTATGAGCCTTGATAAATGAATCTGCGAGTATTTCAAAAGAATCAATAGAGTTCTTGGGTACTATAGAATACCACATTAAGGCACCCTTCGTAAGGGTTTCACCAAACTTTTTCAACAAGATCGATTCGATCTCATGTTATGCCAAGTCGTTCCCCATTACTGCCATAGTATATGTGGTGATTGTCGTTCCCCTTTTTCCTTCGAAAGTGGGTTTCGACACGTGACAACTCTTTTAAGGGTATTTAAAAGAGAAGAGTCACCACCTAACGATTTTAAGGTGCGTTAGGGCACCTATTTGCACATAACTCTGTTTTAACTAGTTTGTATTGCAAACAACTGTGGGTCCCAACTGAAATTCATGCTATGTTTGATTATTGAATTATAATTGTCCTATAAGATCATGTAAGTGAAGGAATACAAGGAATTTAAAGGTTTAACTACGATGTAAAACAAGTTTAGAGAAAAATCGCACATGTGAAGGAATTAAACTATATAAATGATCAGTACAATTCTTTAGAGGTTACAAAATACAACATAATTGTACTAAGTTCAAAGAAACAAAAGCGTGAACAATCCTATGTTTTTTAGCCTAAAGGATTAGCCATGCAACATAAATAATACTTCAGAACTCCCTTAGGATTGGGGTTGCTCATACTATTCAGCGGGCATAGACTATCATCTCCTGCTACCCAATTGTTATGTTAAAGTTGTTTACTTAAAGCGCTCTAGTTCAATTCTAAACCGTGTCCTATGTGTGCACTACCCGTCCCATGCCTATGATCCAGCAGAATTTGGACCTACTATTTGGGTGGTTCTAGATTTTACTTAAGGTGATCAAAAGATAAAACTAGACGCACATTCAAAATATGTAGGACTACACATAAAGACAATAAATGGCCCAAGTTAGCCTCCACACATAAGCAACAAGAGAAAGTGGGTAGATTTCATATTAGGCAGTAGAAAGTGTCAGAATCAAGGCATATTAGAGTCGTTAAGTCTTATAGAAATGGCTTCTATGTGATCCTAATTTAAAAACGTCCTAGAGGTAGTGCTGTTGTTTCAGACTATCGAATTTGCAAATTACAAGTAATATAAACCTATAGACATGATCTCTAAGTTATTTGTGCCATGGGGCAGCGAAAAGCCATTTGAAAACTCCGATTTACCCATGTTTGATCGTATGGCATGCTTTCTAAGCGAATGACAATATCTTATAGGTAGGTTCTCTAATAGTTGGTATCTAAATGCAATTTTATTATGCTTATACCTATAGGCATGCTATCTAGGCGGGCATCGTAACAATAATGACAGAAGCAGTTGATTAGTTAATCAATCAAAGCCTTATAGACATGGTATCTAGATGAGTGTTAGAAAAGGCATGTATTAGTGCGATCCTACATGCATGCTATCTAATAATCATATTGCAATTACACAACTAAGAAAATAGTTATTGATATTTAATTCCTATAGGCATGATGTCTAATAGCGCATAGAAGTAGACATGGGAGCAAGTAAAACATTTATTCAAACAAACATGCTTTTGATAATCTACGGGTATTAGACAAGTTGAGTAGGTGAAGTGTTTGATTTTATATAGGCATGATTTCTATTAGTGTATAGAATTAAAGCACATCAAACAACTAGCAAACAAAGAAAATAAGCCCTATGGGCAAGTTTTCTACCCATTTAGGAGAAAATTAAAGTATACCTGCTTTCCTCATTTCACTAATTCCCCAACCGCTTGTTTAAAAATTATTACCGACCCAATAAAAGAAAAATAAGCTCAAACATTAAAAAATTGAAATGACAACGGTTCTAAAAAATAGCGCATGCCCAAGAATAAATAACCCAGTACCGCCTGGGCCTTCAACATGCTTATCCTTTACACGAGTAGCAGATCCAAACCCAAATTGAACTAAAATATTAGAATGTATCGAATGCACAGCTCAGGCCCACGCATGGACCTATATCAAGCCCAGATAGAAATCCTACTTACTCAGCAGTTTGCAGATTAACAATTTAACTTCATAAACTAACGAACCGTACATGACAATCACTTAAATGATTTTGGAACCTACTGACAGTAACTCCCAAGAAAGCAGGATTTACCGGAAAATATATTGGCATTTCAGAAGTAAGAGTGACATGATTGACTAAATAAAGAACATGAGAACTAGGAGAATCAGTAGTGCTTAATTTCAACATGATTAGTTTGACATGGCAAACTAACAATATATATTCAATCATTCAACAGGTGATAGCATGTTGTGTATAGACATAACATTAAGAGAATTGAGGAGACATGACATTTAGAGTTAATAAGGTAATCATATAAGATGAACATCCTAAGCTTTCCAAAGTGAGTTTAGAGTAAAGCATGAACCATACTTAGCCTAAAAATGGATTTAAAAACTAGGAATCTAAGTCATGAAGGTGTGATAGAGTTATAGTCAAAGAATGACAATTACACACAGTAAACAAGCAAGTAGGCATAATCTATAACAATCAATAAGAATCGTAATAATAATGAGTATAACACAAAGATTCACAAGTTCAAAGATATCATGGTAGGAAGATATGCAAACATAAGGTCAAGTAAAATAGACAGACTTCAGGACTTAAACCAGTTGACCATGCATAATAGTAGAAAACTAAGTGTATTTGGATTCAACTAGAAGCCTAGGTAATACTAAAGAATGCAGGATTGACCAAACACCACATTAAAGTTCTCAATAACAAAGTCACATGTTTGGTTAAAGCATTGAGACAACAATGGGATTCATGTAGATAAGGAAAACAGTAGAGCCTACATAAAGGACTTAGTAGAGAGGGACTTATTAAAGCAAATTCTGGGCAGGCAGAAATTCCTTCGGAGTTTCAGTGCAAGTATTTAGATTGAGACATGAAAACAATATAGTATTAAACGGTCAATTTAAGAAATTAAGCACACATAAACATAACAACTTCGAACAAGTATCACAGCCTAGAAATCCTCTACACTTATTGAACACATGATAACTTATACAAGTTTAGATGAAGGATTATAGGAGAAACTCAATGCAAAGGTCGGCATAATATCATATTGGTATTGAAAAAGCCCACATAATAGGGATATTCATGGAACATGAACACAAACAGGGAAGAAACATAATTGCGAGAGTTTGGACACTTACCAATTTGCAGATTTAACAACAAATAGAGAAGAATCGCCAAATTCCAGTAGCAAAGTAAGAACAATAGAAGGAATTTCAATCCCCTAGTGCATCAGACTTTACAGGAGCTTTGAACGAGCCCCGAGCAGTGCTCGCACTATGGAGATAGATAAAGAAGCTTCCGGTGGCCTAGGCTTTCAGCCAGCTACAATCAAGAGTGAACAAAGTATAGAAGAGTGAGATTTGAAAGAATAACAACAGTGGTAACAATAGTTAAGTCTTAGAGGGGAAACAGGGAAAGGGGGTTTATACAGTAGTAAAAATCAACACACAAATAAGGAAATACAGTTAATCAAACATAAATAAGGAAAGAAGCACATGCAAAAATTAATTTAGAAGAAAATTAGGAGAAAAAGCAAACAAACCCTAATTTTACTCGGAATCATAGATTAGCCGAAGAATCTTGATAAATCGGACCCATATAATCTTTCCATGAATGTATCTAGACGAAACATCATCTAGATCTTGAAAATCAAAGAGAATTATTCTTGATTCGTGACCTGGTACTTGCCAAAAATAGGCAAGTACCAGGTGATACCATAGCCATGTAAGTGACGGGGAGATAGAGCATATATGGAAAGAAAATCATGGGGAGATTCCATATTAGGGTGGAAATAGGAGAAGACGAGGGAGGCGGCGGCTAGGGTTTGACAGGATAGGGGAAAAGGAGAGTAAAGGCATTTCGGGGCAGCGTCTCAGAGAGAAATGGGTAGGGTTTGGGGTTTGGTAATTAAACGTATAGGGAGAACGAGGGTCGTTGATCTTGAGAGATCAACGGCCAGGATTAAAATAATTGAGCAGGGGGGTCGTTTAGCGGGTCGCGATCGGGTTGGACTGAAGGGGTCATTTGGTTTGGGATAAAGGGATAGGGCCAGGGATTTTGGGCACTTGGATCATTAAATTGGTCCGGAATTTGGCCTATTTTGGTCCAGCTTTTAAAACATCCGAAATTAATTAAAATAAAATTATTAAAACATCTAATAAATAGTAAACAATATTATTTATGCAGTAAAATACTTGAAAATAATAACTTAAAATTATAAAAATATAAAATGCTATTTTGGCATAAATAATTTAATAAACGCAATTGCTTATAGAATATAGGCTATCATTGTAACTAGTGTAGATAAAATAGATAAAATACACATATAATTATATAAAAATGAGATGAAATATTATAAAATGCATGGGGAGTATAAAAAGAAAAATTTGGGGGATTAAATCACCCTAAAAATAATTTAAAGAGATAATTAATAAATATTTAAACAAATTAAATATGAGAAAATCAATTTTAAAATTTTAAAAGTATGAAAAATTATAGAAACCACTTAGATGACTCTTGTAAATTGGGTAATAATGTAAATATGATATTTTTAAAGTATATGGAATACTTTATAAAATATGAGGGCAAAATTGGTTATCAACTGCTGTCCCTCTTTACTATGATGAAAGAGTTATCGGGAAAAGAAAATGATGACCAATTTTNGGGGTCATTTGGTTTGGGATAAAGGGATAGGGCCAGGGATTTTGGGCACTTGGATCATTAAATTGGTCCGGAATTTGGCCTATTTTGGTCCAGCTTTTAAAACATCCGAAATTAATTAAAATAAAATTATTAAAACATCTAATAAATAGTAAACAATATTATTTATGCAGTAAAATACTTGAAAATAATAACTTAAAATTATAAAAATATAAAATGCTATTTTGGCATAAATAATTTAATAAACGCAATTGCTTATAGAATATAGGCTATCATTGTAACTAGTGTAGATAAAATAGATAAAATACACATATAATTATATAAAAATGAGATGAAATATTATAAAATGCATGGGGAGTATAAAAAGAAAAATTTGGGGGATTAAATCACCCTAAAAATAATTTAAAGAGATAATTAATAAATATTTAAACAAATTAAATGCGAGAAAATCAATTTTAAAACTTTTAAAAGTATGAAAGATTATAGAAACCACTTAGATGACTCTTGTAAATTGGGTAATAATGTAAATATGATATTTTGAAAGTATATGGAATACTTTATAAAATATGAGGGCAAAATTGGTTATCAACTGCTGCCCCTCTTTACTATGATGAAAGAGTTATCGGGTAAAGAAAATGATGACCAATTTTGTCCGAAATGAGAAAGGATAAGGTCTGTTTAAAAAAACGGGGGTCGAACCCTATTTCTTGAGTTACCTACATATCCCTGGTATTACGGGAATAAGGCTGTGTGTAGTTTTGGATCCAATGGCCAACGAAACCGATGGAGTTGTTATAAGAGCAGTCGTGTGTTTCGAAAAAGAATCTCATGAGTAATGGATAATATCAGGTGGAGCTATGAATACGACATTGGATGTTACTGATATTTGCGATAAATGATTGGGCGGTTACGGAACAAAAAGTAATCAATTGCCGATCATTGGTTACGTTTGAAATAATCAAAGGATGTGAACATTGTGAATTGGAAACTAGAGCGAGAATTTATCCCGTTTGTAGAATGGTTACCTCCCGATTTACCTGCACAACTTAAAACACAATGCACACGAATATATGGGGTTATTAAAGAAATTTAAACATGATGCAAATTCCCTTCGGACCATGAGAGTTGTCTTTGGACGATGAGGATGATGTCCTTAGATCATGACGTCCCGGGCCATGAAGCGTATGATAAGGGATTCACGGGCCATGAAATGGTGTCCTCAATCCATAAGGATGGTGCCTCTGGACTATGACGCCTTTGAATAATGATATGCAGTTTTGGGAGATCCTCTTGCCATGGAATGATGTCTTCGGGCTATGAGGATAATGCCTTCAGACTATGATGTTTTCGGACAATGTGGCAATGTTTCAACCCATGAAATGCAAAGATGCGACGATATCGATCATTTGATAGAGGTACCAAGTGATGTTTAGTCATATGCGAGAGCAAGATAAGATAATTCTTAGCCTTATGCCAGTTATGGAGATAGTGCTTAGTCTCATGTGATGTAATAAGGGCAGTTCTTTAACTTATGTATAGATGGAGGCAGTGATTGGCCTCATGCAATGTAATGGAGACAGTTCTTAGTCTCATGCGGAGGAATGCAGTGCTTAGCCTTATGCAATAATGGAGGCAGTGCTTAGCCTCATGCAATATAATGGAGACAATGTTTAGTCTCATGCGATGTAATGGGGGCGGTGCTTTGCCTTATGCAGAGAAAGGCAATGTATAGCCTTATGCATTAATGGAGGAAGTAATTGGCCTCATGCAATGTAATAGAGACAGTGCTTAGTCTCATGAGGAGGAAGGCAGTGCTTAGCCTTATGCAATAATAGAGGCAGTGCTTAGCCTCATGCAATATAATGGAGGCAGTGCTTAGTCTCATGCAATGTAATGGAGGCAGTTCTTAGTCTTATGTGGAGGAAGGCAGTGCTTAGTCTTATGCAATAATGGAGTCAGTGCTTAGCCTCATACAGTATAATGGAGATAGTGCTTAGTCTCATGCGGAGGAAGGCAGTGCTTAGCCTTATGCAATAATAGAGGCAATGCTTAGCGTCATGAAATGTAATGGAGACAATGCTTAGTCTCATGCGGGTAAGGCAGTGCTTAGACTTATACAATAATGGAGGCAGTGCTTAGCCTTATGCAAAGAATGAGGATAGTTCTTAGCCCTATGCAGAGGAAGCCAACGTTTAGCCTTAAGCAATGATGGGGGCAGTGCTTAGACCTATGCAATGTAGGGAAGATTAAATATGAGAAAGAAAAGTGGTTCTTAGCTTGACACGCTTGTGCCTGGTGATTTCTGTCGGTGTGAAGATAGCAGTCTTGTTATATATTCGTGTATGTCCGTTGTGCCTGCATCCAATGAAAAGTCGTGAGTTTGTTTTGGGGGAAAGGTTGGTATGTGATTTTGATTCCTCATTTGGCCTTTGCTCTTTGTCTTGACGTCTTATTCGAGTCACCTTGGGTAACATATGGCTATCACAACAATGAACTTTTTGAAAATATGCATTTGTGATAAATTACTTATAAGGAATGCAGTTGTTCAAAATATGTGATGATGCATAAAAGCAAATAAGTTTTTTGAACCATAGAATGTGACACGTTTTGAGACATTGCGACCTTCTTAACTCGGAAGTTTGAGGACCCCTCAAAATGCTGATCCAGTTTAAATGCATACTCCCGGTGATACATTTCTTGGCGATCCTTGACGTAATGAGATTGACGAAAACTTGAGATTTTCCCGAGTTCCTGACCGCGGAGGAGAATGAAGATTTTATTATGATGTGATCGAACCCACATGGCTTCCTACGTATCCCCTCTTAAATGGGAATCATGTCAAGCGTAGTTCATGTTACATAAAAAGAAAGTGCAAATATAACCTCAAAAATAATATCTCGTGACGGCACCCAAATTGATAGGTTTTGGCCATATTTCTCCATCCGTTTATGCAAATATAAGAGCTCATCCTTTTAGTACTCGGTGAACCATGTAAGGCATTGCCAGTTAGGTGAGAATTTTTGTTTTGCTTCGTCCTGATGCAGGAAGATCCGCTTCAACACCAATTGCCCCGGTGTGAATTTCCTCGATCTAACCTTTTTGTTTAAAGCCCTTGCCATTCTATTCTGGTAGAATTGACCATGACGCATTGCGTTCATCCTCTTACCATCAATGAGTGTCAGTTTCTCATATCGGCTTTGTATCCATTCTGCATCATTGAGTTCGGCCTCCTGTATGTTTCTTAGGGAAGGAATCTCTACCTTGACTGGTATAACAACTTCAGTACCGTAGAACAGTAGATAGGGGTTGTTCCAGTTGATATGCGAACTGTGGTATGGTACCTGAGCAGAGAAAATGGTAGCTTCTCATGCCATTACTTATAGTTATCCACCATCTTTCTTAATATCTTCTTGATGTTTTTGTTGGCGGCTTCCACGACTCCATTCATTTATGGCCTATATGCTGTAGAATTTCGGTGCTGGATCTTGAATAATTCACACATGGCTTTCATTAAATCACTATTAATATTGGCGGCGTTGTTGGTAATGATTGACTCAGGTACTCCAAATCGACAAACAATACGATTCCGAATGAAGTCTGCTACGACCTTCTTAGTCATAGCTTTATAGGAAGCGACTTCGACTCATTTTGTGAAGTAATCTATAGCAACCAAAATGCATTTGTGTCCATTTGAAGCAGAAGGTTCAATTGGTCCGATGACATCCACGCCCCAGGCAAATAAAGGCTAGGGTAAACTCGTTGCATTAAGTTCGTTGGTGGCACTCGTATCATATCAGCATGTACTTGGTATTGGTTGCACTTTTGAACATAGTTGATGCAGTCTATCTCCATAGTCATCCAGAAATATCCTGCTCTTAATATCTTCTTGGCCAGAACGAACCCGTTTATGTGAGGTCCGCAGGTTCCAGCGTGTATTTCTTCGAGCAATCTAGATGCCTACTTGGCATCGACATATCGCAGAAATCCTAAATCAGGAGTCCTTCTATACATAGTTCCTCCGCTCTAAAAGAAGTGGTTGGCCAATCTTCGAAGCGTGCGCTTCTGAGTGTATGTAGCATTTCTTGGGTATTCTCCTTTCTCCAAATAATCCTCGTTATCGTGAAACCATGAATTTCCATCGAACTCTTCTTCAACATGAGCACAATTAGTTGGCTGCTTATGAATCTCTATCGGGATAGGATCAATAAAACTCTTGTCTGGATATTGTATCATGGAAGACAAGGTAACCAGTGCACCTGCGAATTCGTTCTGAATTCTCGGGACATATTTGAATTCTCTCTTCGTGAACCTCTTGATCAAATATTGCACACAATGCAGGTATGGCAATATTTTAGTATTCTTGGGAACCCATTCTACGAGCACTTGATGTATCAGCAGATCTGAATCTTCGATTACCAGCAACTCCTGAATGTTCATGTTGATGGACAATCCGAGTCCCAAAATGCAAGCCTCATATTCTTTCATATTGTTGGTGCACAGGAACCTGAGCTTTGTGGACACCGGGTAGTGTTGACCGATTTCTGATACCAAAACAGCTCTGATGCCCACTCCTTTTAAGTTTGCGGCTCCATCATAAAACAACCTCCATCCATCATATGTTTTGGCAATATCTTCACCTACAAATGAAACTTCCTTGTCGGGAAAATACGTCTTTAGTGGTTACATGTGCCCTTTGACTGCCTTCTGAGTCAGATAGATGATATCGAACTCACTTAATAATATCTTCCACTTTGCTAGCTTACCTGTGGGCATGGGTTTCTAAAAGATGTATTTCAGCGAATCTATCCTCGATATGAGATATGTAGTGTAGGCGCAGAAATAGTGCCTCAATTTTTGGGCTATCCATGTCAAAGCACAACATGTGCATTCTAACAAAGAGTATCGGGCTTCGTAAGGTGTAAACTTCTTACTCATATAATATATCACCTGCTCATTTCTCCCGGTTTCGTCATGTTGTCCCAGAACAAAACCAAAAGCTCCATCCAACACGGATAG
>AWOL01S0263478.1:0-28908 GCA_000715115.1 Nicotiana otophora
ATGCTAAGTTCTTTAAGTGTGAGTTTTGGTTGGACTCAGTGGTATTCTTGGGTCAGGTAGTATCTAGTTATGGGATCAAGGAGGACCCGAAAAAGATTTAGGCAATTCAGAGTTGGCCCAGATCTTCTACCGCTATAGAGATCAAGAACTTTTTGGGTTTGACTAGTTATTATTGTCGCTTCGTAGAGGGGTTTTCATCTATTGCAACCCTATTGACTAAGTTGACTGACAAAGGTGCTCTGTTCAGGTAGTCGAATGAGTGTGAGGAGAGCTTTTAGAAGCTCAAGACTACTTTGACTACATCTCCAGTGTTGGTTTTGCCTTCAGGATCGGGGTCATATACAATTTATTATGATGTTGTGTGTGTATGCAGGACGGTTGGGTGATTACCTACGCGTCATGCCAGTTGAAGCCCTATGAGAAGACCTACCCGGTGTATAGTTTGGAGTTAGCAGCTATTGTAGATGCTCTGAAGATTTAGAGGAATTACTTTTGTGGCATGTCTTATGAGGTGTATATGGATCATCAGAGTATTTAGCATCTATTCAAGGAAAAGGATTTGAACTTGAGGCAGGGAAGGTGGTTGGAGTTATTGAAGGGCTATTAAATCACTATTCTTTATTATCCAGGGAAGGATAATGTGGTGGCTGAAGCCTTGAGCAGAAAGGTAGAGAATATGGGGTGGTTTATCATTCATTCAATCTGTGGAGAGGCCTTTAGCTATGTCTATTCAAGCTTTGGCCAACAAATTCGTGAGTCGGAGACTAGCAGAGTCCTTACATGTATTGTTTCACTATCATATTTGTTTGAGCGCATTAAGGCTCGTCAATAAAATGATCCCCACTTGTGTGTCTTCAAGGACACGATGCAACGAGGTGGTGCTAATGAGGTAACTATTCATAATGATAGTGTATTGTGGCTTTAGGGCCATCTTTGTGTTCTTAATGTGGATGAGTTGAAAGAGTTGATCCTTGAGGAGGCTCATAGTTTGCTGTATTGTATTCATCCTTGTGCTACAAAGATGTAACGTGACTTGAAGCAGCTTTATTGGTTGTGGAGGATAAAGAAAAACATCATTAGGTATGTTGCGTGGTGTTTGAATTGTTAGCAGGTCAAGTACGAGCATCAGATACCTAGTGGTTTGCTTCAGAGGTTAGACATACCAGAGCGGAAATGGGAGCGCATCACTATGGACTTTGTGCTAGGTTTGCCGCGGACATTGAAGGGATTTGACGTTGTTTTGGTCATTATGGATAGATTGACCAAGTCTGAAAATTCTATTCTAGTCATAACTTCATACACTTCTAAACAGTTGGCTAAGATGTGTATTAGGGAGATTGTCCACTTGCATGGTGTACCTGTTTCTATCATCTCAAATCGCGGCACTCAGTTTACCTCGCATTTCTGGAGAGCGGTTCAATGTGAGTTGGGCATGCAGGTTGAGTTGAGATCCGCATTTCACCCTTAGATGGCTGGGCAGTCTGAGTGGACTATTCAAATTTTGGAGGAATATTAAGAGCATATGTCATAGATTTTGGAGGTCAGTTGTAACGATCTGACTGGTCATTTTGTGTATTTAATCCCCGTTTCCCCTTTTGAAGGTTCTCGTATGTGCATTTGTGGTTTTATGACTTGCGGAAATGGTTGGTTTCATTTCGGAGAGATTTTGGATTGATTTGGAACAATTGGTTCTTATTTTGAAGCTTAAATTTCAAATATTGATCGAGGTTTGAGTTTTGTGAAAACGACCCAGAAACGGTATTTTGATTGTCCCAATAGGTTCGTATGGTGATTTTGAATTAAGGCGTATGCCCGAAATACAAAGTCGGCATCGCAAATGTGAGAAGGAGTCTGGGGCTGGGCAGGTCGCATTTGCGACCAGTTGGCTGCTTCTACAAAGGGGACTGACTTGGCAAATGCGAAGTCAGTGTCGCACTTGTAACATTCCCTATGTTAAGCAAGAATTGCATTTATGATGCACTTGTCCCATCTGCGGGGTTCATATTTGCAAACCCCAGGTCGTATTTGCGACTTCTGCAGCTGAGCAAAAGGTTTAGATTTCGCGACTTAGTCTCAATATATCACATTTTGGAGCCCTAGACTTGGTGGGGGGCGATTTTAGGAGGATATTTTCATGAAAAGCTATTGGGTAAGTGATTTGGACTCAATTTTGATTATATAACTTGACTATTTATGAGATTTAACATCTAAATCATGTGATTTGAAGTGAAATTTTGGGGACTTTTGACTATGCTTTTAAAAATAAAAATTTGAGATTTAAGAGACGAATTGGACTCGGACCTGGAAACCAATAACATATATGGGCCTGTGGAGTTATGGATAGTCGAGATCTATACTTCGACGCAGTTTTTGACAGGGTGGGCCCGGGGTTAGCTTTTGTTGACTTTTGGGAAATTATGTAAAGAGCTTAACGTTATTAATCGAAATTGATGTTTTTTGTATTATTTGATATTATTAAGTCATGTTTGGCTCGATTTGAGCCGAGCGGAGGTAAATTTTAAAGGAAAAGCATTTTTTAAGTATTGAATTAGCCTAATTGTGGAAAGTATCTTGCCTAATTTTGTGTGGGGTATCTTCCCCTTAGGATTTGTTCTAATGCATTATTTGTACTATGTGAAAAGACGTGTACATGAGGTGACGAGTGTGTACACGGGATTATTTGTAGTAATTAACCGGATTAGATCCTTAGGCTATTAATATGCCTTGAGTTGAAGTTGTTGTTATATGAAGTTCATTTCATTGTTGATTCACTCACCGTACCTTGTGTTGTTGTTTGAATTCTTATATAAATTGTTGTTGAGCCGTGGGATATGTATTGTTGGTTGGGATATATTGTGGCGTATGTGCATGTGTGGTGTGGGTGGTTAATCTGTTGTGATTGAGATGCGTATGCGGCGACATAAGGGTGGTGGTATATATTGATGAGCATGCGGCAAGATAAGGGGGCTTATGTGCATTGAGAAACTAAGGGGAAATCATGCTTAGGATATATGCTTATTCTGTGTAGTTACCTAATCTTGTTTTATCCATGAGATTTCTACATGTTAGAGTAATTGAGTTGTGATCCATGTTAGCAATTATGTTTAGGCTATATGCTTATTCTATTGGGACCCACCGAGGTCATATCTGCTGTGGAGTTATTTGCTTAAATTTCAGCTACATACTCAGTCATACTCATTCATTTGCATATCATATCTCAGTCTCTTTTGCTATTTATTGATACATTATATCATCATTTTTGGGCTGATTTTCATGACATTGTGAGTCCGAGAGACTGGAGAGATTGATGACTTCGTGAGACCGAGGGCCTGTTTGCGAGTGATATTTATGGGATCGGGCTGCACGGCGCAGCAGGCTTTATTGATTCATGCCATGATTGGATTATTATAGCGATTGGGCTGGATCTGCCCCTCCGGAGTTTGCACACCCACAGTGAGTGCAGGTAGCTACTGAGTGCGAGTACGAGTGCAAGTACCAAGCGCGAGTGCCGAGAGAAAGTGTCGAGTGATTGTGAGAACTGAGTGACTGATAGGACTGAGTGAATTGATACTCTGAGATTATGCATATGTTTTATCTGTGAGTTATTTCTTGTACCACTTTTATTATATTGTTATGAGTTGTTGTTGGATATTGGTGTTGGACTCTGACCTTTGTCCCAGCTCGTCACTACTTTCAACCTGAGGTTAGGTTTGTTACTTATTGAGTACATGGGGTCGGTTGTACTCATACTACACTTTTGCACCTTGCGTGCAGATTTTGGATGTTGATGCTGTTGTGTATGGCAGGAGCTGGCATTGAAGATGTACCTGTGTTTCGGTCATAACTGCCTCTTGTTCTTTGTAGCTTTAGAATTGTTAATCTGTTTATGTATATTTCAAACATATGATGTATTTATTTCATACC
Organism: Nicotiana otophora; assembly: GCA_000715115.1. NCBI lineage: Eukaryota > Viridiplantae > Streptophyta > Magnoliopsida > Solanales > Solanaceae > Nicotiana > Nicotiana otophora. The sequence continues at coordinate 3,925 of AWOL01S0263478.1, forward strand.
AGCTTTGTAAACTCTAAATCTTAGAAGTTCATGATTTGTATTACTAGTCCTTGGGAACTCTTTGTACAGAAGTTCAGTTATATTACCTTTATTTCTCTCAGTAAATCTCATTTGTATTGGATGTTTTGTTAAATTGGCTTACCTAGCGGGTTGGGTTAGGTACCATCACGAGTAGTTTGATTTTAGGTCGTGACACTTTTATTGTAGAAATTCTTGTAAATTGAGTTATTGGATTGTTGTTGTTAATTTAAATTGCTTGTGGATCAGGTTGCATGCCGCAACAGGTGAAATAAGGGATGATTGTGATATTGATAAATGATAATATGGTGGGATCGAGTTGCATGCTGCAACGAGAGGAATAAGGGAGGAGTATGTGATATGGTGAAATAAGGGATGATTTGATATTGGTACGGTGGGATCGGGTTGCACTCCGCAACGGATTTTATACATTATTCTTGATATTGATATGGTGAAATAAGGGAGGATTGTGTTTGTACGGTGGGATCGGGTTACGCGTCGTAACTGATTATGTGTGTTGTATTCATTGTTGTATTGTGTTAGCTTTCGGTATTTATCATATGAGATTCTGAGGACTGATATTTCTGGGTTTACTTGTTTCAAGGATTGAGTTGTTTTCATTAGTTTTACTTCTTTGCCGTCATTTCATGTCTCCCTTTCCTATTATTATTATTTTGGTGAATTGATTTTTAAGATGAATTTACTACGTGAGTCATTATCTCATACCTTGTTGAGTTGTTGGTAACATAACGGTTTTAAATAAAAGAATTATTAACATGCTTACATTATTTGACTCCTAAGTTAAAACTCGTTGTTTCATTTGGTACTTTACTATTTTTAATTGTCGTCATATTTCAATTTAATTCATTTCTCAACTTAATCTCCTTACCCTATCTGATATTTTTACTTCACTTAAAAAGAATTGTTATTATGTTTTTAATTTATTAAACTCTATATTAAATTCAGTAGCTTATCCAATGCTTTATTTTATTTGAAAATGTTATTTTATTCACCCAAATGATTTCTAAAATAAACTCATTTTCTTATTGATTTCCTACTTGATTCAGAATTTGTAATTTTACTTTATTGTATATAAATAGATCCCTCGAATATTCTTTATTAGCAGTTGACACAGATACTATGTACCTGGTAGCACATGGATTTTGCCGTGCGAAAGAGATTTGGAAAATGTGGGCATAAGGTGCCATGTGTGTAAGGTTTGGAAGTTGTGACTTATAATTTGCGATTACGAAGAGTGGTATGGGGTAAGTCTTGTTGAAACTCGTGCATTAGGAATAATTTGATTGATTGAGTTGTCATTGATTTCCCTTACTTGAATTCATTCATATTTCATTTGTACCCCGATTATGTTGTTTTTTAATTACTTGGTTGTTTCTCGTCGCCATTCGTGCTCCCATTATTTTTAGTGCTGATTGTAATTTTTGATTCTTCTGCTATTTTCCTTACATTGACGTTCTTTCCATTATTAGCTTTAAGTTATATTCTGCAAAGGTTTACATGTCTGGTAGGTATCTTGACCTGACCTCGTCACTACTCTACCGAGGTTAGGCTTGATACTTACTGGGTACCGCTATGGTGTACTCATGCTACGCTTCTGCACATTTTTGTGCAGATCCAGGTACTTATGATCGAGTTGGTTTGAGACTTATGTCTGCGCGGCTGGAGACTTCAAGGTATACCCGCTTGACGTTCGCAGGCTCCGAAGTCACCTTCTGTTGTACTTTATTTACATTGCTTCCTATTATTTCGGGACAATGATGTATTGTTATCTCTAGTGACTCTTAGAAAAGCTTATGACTTGTACTACTAGTTTTGGGATATTGTATCATTTTGAGATTGTTGGCTTATTATAGAAACTTCGGTTTCATGCTTAATAGTTATTTGGTTAAAAATCTATTACTTAATCATCAAGTGTTAGGCTTACCTAGTCTTAGAGACTAAGTGCCATCACGATATCCTACGGAGGGAAATTGGGGTCGTGACGGTACCATTGTGGTGTACTCATGCTACGTTTCTGTATATTGTTGTGTAGATTCAGGTACATCTGCTCGTGTCGGACGCTAGTGATCGTATTGTTATCTCCTGAGACTTCAAGGTATACCTGCTCGGCGTTCGCCAGCCTCGGAGTCGCCTTCTGTTATTTCCTTTACTACTGTTTATTTTATTATCAGACAGAGTTATATTAGAAATCTTAGTATATTCTGTAGAGCTTATGACTTAGTTCCACCGGTTTTGGGGATCTTGTTACTGATGTTCCGCTTTGGAGTTATTACGAGCTTTATCGGTTTATTTGATTATCTTAGTTCGTTATTTCTATTAAGCTATTCATGAATGTTAGGTTTACCTAGTCCTAGAGACTAGATGCCATCATGACTACTTTCAATGGGATTTTGGGGTCGTGACAAGTTAGTATCAAAGCTTTAGGTTTATAGGTGTTACGAGTCATAAGCAAATTTAGTAGAGTCTTGCAGATCTGTTTTGTACCCTATTTTGCACAAGCCAATATAATGTACAACTTATAGTACTCCATAAGGTTAATTATTGTTTAGAGTCGCCACCTAGCATTTAAGATATAATATGGCACCTATACTATACTACATAATATACACTTTCATTATGGACTGCAAAACCAGTTGAGATTTTAGGTAAGAGTTCAAATTATCTGAAGGTGGAGGTGTTAGACATCCCTCGAGATCTACAAAATGTAGTTCTGGTGAACTCGATCAAATAGATAAGGGTTCAGGGCCACTTCACGAATAATTCAAGTCAAAAAATAGGCAACGTGGTTATCCCGTAGTAAGTAAATATTTAAGATATGACTATTTTATATATGGCAAAATGTATAAAGAGGAAATGCGAAGTAAATAAATAAACAAAAATATTTTTTGAGTTTTGATTGAAAGAATTGGATTTGAAATAAAGTATAAAGAAACTTTGACTCATAATTTAGCCGAGAGATTTAAATATACAATATTAATTTTAATTGAATACATATAACAAAAGTGAGAACAACTAATTTTTTAGCACACCCAAATTCTATACTATTTTAGTGTAAATAATTCTTTTAGGTCTAATATTGATATTTTAAACTTTTATCTTACTCTTAATAGATTTTATTTGATATTATATATATATATATATATATATATACACACACACACACACACTCACATTCTTAGAGTATAAATTTTATTTCTATTTTAACAATAAATATATAAAAATATATGGTTTCTTTTAATTAGAATCTTCATAAGTAAGTAGGTTTCTTATATTTTCTTAGTGTGAATCTAGTTGATTAATATTCTTGTCTTAATGTTTTAATTTAACTTCACTTCTAAAAGAATACAAAAACACAAAAATAGAAAGAAGAGGCAAAATTCACGCCACTTCTTCACAAAGTGGTTAACAATTTTATCTCACAAAAAGACTTCAAACACCCACAATCCCCCATCTCTTTCAAATTCCCTCGTGTCTCACGGTTCCCCCCACGTCCCCATTCGTCTTTTCCATCAACACACATATTTTATATATAGTTTACACACAAACTAAAAAAGGGGGATTTTCACTCTTCTTTACATTATTTTGGAGGAGAACATTTGACGAAAAACTACATAGAGCACATCATATTCATAAAAAGAAAGAGATCATATAAGGATCTAAGCACGTCAAATACTTTGCACGAAGAATATTCAAGCTATTGTCAGCATAGTTTCTGTTTGAGTTCCGATATCGGGGTTTCTCATTATAATTGAACTATGTATTTATTGTATTCCAATTGTTAAAGGAAAGTACTACTTCAAATGTCAGTTTATATACTTCATTATTTTATTTATATTATTTATTATGAGTAAAAGTTTAAAAGAGAATCATTTAAAAGAGGACGACTTTTAGATATCCTCTTTTAGCATAGCGTACACCATTCCCTGGTCTCTTTATCAGTATAGGGTACACCAATCCCTAACTGTGTTTTCCAATCTAGGATACACCACTCCCTAGTTGATTGAGCTTAAATGTAGGGTACACCACTCCCTGATATCGTTACTAATTGATCTTAAAAGCAGAGTACACCACTCCCTGATATCATTACAGTTTGATTGAGATGAAATGCAGGGTACACCACTCCCTGATATCATTCCTAGACATAGGGTACACCACTCCCTAGTCTCCTTACTAGTATAGGGTACACCGATCCCTAGTTGAATTTTCTAACATAGGGTACACCAATCCCTAGTTGATTGATCTTAAATGCAGGGTACACCGCTCCCTGATGCTTTCTTTGCTCTCAATTAAAAAAAAACCAGCTTACCATATTTTGCTAATAACTCACAAAATTTCCCTAGTACAAACTGGGGCAGAAAAATTTTGTTCATTTTTTTTGTCTTTGATGTCTTGCAGGTTTCCATGCAGAACACAGGTTTTATGTCTAATAAGGAAGTTCCAAACTCTAATCGAAAAAAAAGGAGAAGGTTGTTCGAGCACAAAGACAGTTGGGGTCGAGCTTTGACATAATTCACACATCAACCAGCATTTCAAAATCCAGCTTCTCGGCATCTAATTAAGAAGCGAGCGTTCAAAACTCAATCCAAGTCTTAGTTCACGCTCAAGCTTCAAGAATAATTTTTCAATCTCAAGGCACCTACCGTCCAATGCGGGTCAACAAGCCTCAAGTCAAGGCACCCACCTTCTAATACGAGTTTACAAGATTTCATGTGAAGATGCAAGACACAAAAGTAGATAAGATCTTGTATTTTCCTTTTTTTAATGTAATTTACCTTTCATTTTGATGTAATAAGAAAGACCGCGGACCGGAGCCTCGAAAAAACCTCACATGACTCTCCAAGTCATCGTTTCATTATTCTCTCTAAACTACGTTTGACCTGATTCCTTTATAAATGAGACGTAGGCAGCCTTACCCTAAGATTCAGTCAAATCAAATAAGAATTCAGAAGAAAACAAATCCCAGTATTAAAAATTGGGGCATGAGTTTGTTTTAGGTTTTTGAAAGAGTCGATTCCAAGAGCTGTAAGTGTATAACCCCATCACAATGAGTCTATTTTGAGCCTTCACGTCGCCCTTTCTTTCTAACTATATCGAAAAGCCTCCCATATAAGACCTCCTGATTAGTTTTGAGAATGCCAAGGGAAGCATGCAATGAGCAATGATTGTCATATGAGGGACAAGGTCATGGTTCTCACTCAAGGAATCATAAAAAAATGATGATGAAAGAAAAATGAGAGGGTCTTACTAGTGAAAACCCTCACGGACACTGTAAGGTGACAGAAAGTAGAGATAAATAAATGAGAGAGAATTACTGGTGAAAACCCCTCGAGGCACCACTTGTCGAAAGTGAGTCATGAAGTTGATGCAAAGAATTGGCACAAACAAGCCCGACTTCAAAGGCCATAGGAATGGTAAAAGCAAATATTAGATTAGTTCGATAGATCAGGCCGTTGAGTCTAAATTGCATGTCATGATCACTAAGGCTAGTTACCCAAAAGAAATAACTCTTCTTTCCTTCCTTCCTTCCCGACAGAGGCATTTCTTATTAATATTGTTTCTTCGCATCATTATGTCCTTTGCTTCGAATCAGTCCTCGTCAAAATCAACAAGAAAGGATTTCAAAATCTGCTACTATCGTTTCAATTGCATAAAGCAAATTCTGGCCAACCCACCTAAGATAATAGTGTCCAGAGAGCAACATGCACTCAGTTGTTATGATCGACATATCTTGAGGATTTGTGCAATACAGAGCTATAAGTGCATAACCCCATCACAATGAGTCTATTTTGAGCCTTCATGTCGCCCTTTCTTTATAGCCAAATCCAAAAGCCTTCCATATAAGGCCTCCTGATCAGTTTTGAGAATGCCAAGGGAAGCATGTAATGAGCAATGATTGTCATATGAGGGACAAGGTCATGGTTCTCACTCAAGGAATCATAAAAAAAATGATGATGAAAGAAAAATGAGAGAGTCTTACTAGTGAAAACCCTCACGGGCACTGTAAGGTGACGACGGTAAGTAGAGATAAATAAATGAGAGAGACTTGCTAGCGAAAACCCCTCGGGGCACCACTAGTCGAAAGTTAGTCGTGAAGTTGATGCAAAGAATTGGCAAAAACAAACCTGACTTCAAGGGCCATAGGAGTGGTAAAAGAAAATATTAGATCAGTTCGATAGATCAGGCCGTTGAGTCCAAATTGCAAGTCATGATCACTAAGGCTAGTTACCCAAAAAGAATAAATCTTCCTTCCTTCCTTCCCGACAGAGGCATTTCTTATTAATGTTGTTTCTTCGCATCATTATGTCCTTTGCTTTGAATCGGTCCTAGTCAAAATCAGCAAGAAAGGATTTCAAAATCTGCCACCATCTTTTCAGTTGCATAAAGCAAATTCTGGCCAACACACTTAAGATAACACTATCCAGAGAGCAACATGCACTCAGTTGTTATAATCAACATATCTTGAGGATTCGTGCAATACAAAGGTTGCCCAAAAAGACACTTATGTTGGCCTACTTGTTTAAAGAAAGCGAAGGTAAGCCGAAACAATCAGGGTTGGCACAGAGAAATAAAGATATCTTGCAAGCAACAACCGAGTCTCCGAGCAGTGTATCCAACTACCAATACAGTCAGTTTTCTAGAAGCGAATGGGCATAATGCCAAGCTTCCAAAGACGTCAAGGCCACAAACCGACCACCACTTTTAAAACTCACAAATTTTCTTTGTTTGAAACAGGAACAAAGCAATGCAGGGAAAGGGCCGCAAAAAAGTTGATGACAAAAGAAAGAAAAACGAGCTGTCAAAGGGAAGTTTCTCAAATCTTTGCCTTTATTTGTCTTGCTAGTATGCATAAAATCATGCCATTACTCTTCACATTTTCCTCCTAGGTTAATACATCAAAGTTTGATAGATTTTTCTCCCAATAAAAAAGTTTTAGTCTGATGAATCTTTCTCCTAAGATAAGAAAATCTAGTCTGGTGAAGTTTCTCCTAGGATAAATGTCTTAGTCTAATGAATCTTTCTCCTAAGATAAGAAAACCTTGTCTGATGAATTTTCTCCTAGGATAATTATCTTAGTCTGATTAATATTTCTCCTAAGATAAGAAAACCTAGTTTGATGAATTTTCTTCTTGGATAAATGTCTTAGTCTGATGAATCTTTCTCATAAGATAAGAAAACCTGGTCTGATGAATTGTCTCCTAGGATAATTGTCTTAGTTTGATGAATCTTTCTCCTTAGATAAGAAAAGCCCTAGTCTGATGAATGTTTTCATAGGATAAGAAGTCTTAGTTTGATGAATCTTTCTCTAAGATAAACGACCTAGTCTGATAAATTTTCTCATAGGATAGAAGTTTTAGTCTGATGAATTTTTCTCCTAAGATAAAATAACCTAGTCTGATGAATTTCCCCTAGGATAAATGTCTTAGTCTGATGAATCTTTTTCCTAAGATAAGAAAACCTAGTCTGATGAATTTTCTCCTAGCATAAATGTCTTAGTCCGATGCATCTTTATCCTATGATAAGAAAACTTAATATGATGAATTGTTTCCTAGGATAATTGTCTTAGTTTGATGAATCTTTCTCCTAAGATAAGAAAACCTAGTCTGATGAATTTTCTCCTAGCATAAATGTCTTAGTCCGATGCATCTTTATCCTATGATAAGAAAACTTAATATGATGAATTGTTTCCTAGGATAATTGTCTTAGTTTGATGAATCTTTCTCCTAAGATAAGAAAACCTAGTTTGATGAATTTTCTCCTAGGATAAATGTCTTAGTCTGATAAATCTTTCTCCTAAGATAAGAAAACCCGGTCTGATGAATTTTCTTCTATGATAATTGTCTTAGTCTGATGAATCTTTTTCCTAAGATAAGAAAAGTCCTAGTCTGATGAATTCTCTCTTAGGATAAGAAATATTAGTCTGATGAATCTTTCTCCTAAGATAAAACGACCTAGTCTGATGAATTTTCTCCTAGGATAAATGTCTTAGTCTGAAGAATCTGACCTAGTCTGATGAATTTTCTCCTAGGATAGATGTCTTAGTCTGAAGAATATTTCTCCTAAAATAAGAAAACCTAATCTGATGAATTTTCTAATAGGATAGAAGTCATAGTCTAATTAATCTTTCTCCAAAGATAAAAAAACCCTAGTCTGCTGAATTTGCTTTCATGATAATTAAAAAAAAGAAGAATAAGTCTGGATTAAAAAAAGGTCAATTGTTCATGTCCTCAGAAAATAAGCGTTGGGGCAATTTGTTTTAAAAAAATGATTTTCTCAAAACAAAAATGAAAAACTGATAATAAATGACTTTTTCACAAAAAACAAAACAACTCATAGCATTAGAGAGAGGGGGGACAAAAAAATAAACGGAAAAAGGGGCGTGAAAGAGGGGGCATAATTTTGGAGAGGGATTTGGTGTTCTTCTCTAAGAATCTGAGAGAACGAGAGAGGGATTTGGGAAAACAAAAAAGAGAGCTAACAGAGGAAAAAACCATACACGATCTAAGAACGCAACCACTGCACTCTCCCTCTTCACTCATCTTCCTCACCTCATCTCTTCCATTAAACACTACCAAAATTCCAGCTAAAGCTAGACCTAAAACCAGCCCGAAAACTATGTAAAACTGCACTAAAACAACCTTAAAACCACCAGCAAATAGCTGCAAAAATCAGCTCCAAACCAGATCATCCCCACGTCAAAAACAATATGCAACACCCACAAAACGCATCCATTAGTGAAACTCCAAAACCCAGCTGAAAAATAGTTCCGAAACCACCATTGAAGTCATCTTGCACCAATGTTTTAAACCCTGTAGGTGTTGAGCTCATCCGTTCATTGTTGGCTGAGTTCGAAGAGGTCGGGTTCAAAGTTTGATGTGCCATCGAGGTCCGAGCTTTGTCTAACAAAATTTCAAGTTTGTCGAGGTCCTGTTTGGAGTTTGTATTTGCTTTTGGACTCTGCAGCTGTAAAACTATCAAAGTCAGATTCTTCCTAAGGTTCATCTCTTAATTGTGTATATGATCGAAGTCGAGCTCGACTTCAACTTGGTAGATTAGGTTTGGAACATGGTGACCACGGACTGAAGATCGACCTCGAGTTTCACCGAGCTAGAACCCGAGGTCGAAAAATCTGCCTTCGAGGAAAATTAAGTCCAATGTCGACCTTAGCCTCGAACGAGCTCGAGGATAACTAACAGAAGACCGAAATATCCGCGACTGGACGGTAATCAGCGAATCAAGAGATTTTTACTTTTTATAGAAATATACCTAGAATAAGACTCCTCTACTATATAAAAGGGGGTCTGATAAGTCATTAAGGAGATTGTAACATGCATCCCTAAGAAATATATTGTTATTTACAGTTCTTATTATATCATCATTCTGTTCTGGCATCGATTAAAGCATTTTAGACTCAGAGGTGATCAACCTTCAAGGCTAAGATTGATCAACTTGTGTGGTTTGCATTTACTTTTTCATCGATTATTTCAATATTAATCTGATTTCTCATTTTGTATCAAGTTAGATCACGTATCCTTAAATCTACGTATAAATTCAATTGTTATCCGATTTTGAGGGTAAACAGTTTGGCGCCCACCGTGGGGCTAAGGATAATAGTGGTTATTTGATACGAATTTCTATAACACACACTACAACACCCATGCATGTTGACAACGAGTCTGGTCATGAAGGTGAAAATAACANCGTAACCGGTATCAAGAAAAAATCAGAGTCGAAGATGATCAATTCGGGAACCCTTCGGGGTCTGTCTATCTCGTCAGAACCCTCGACAGCGTCAAGAGAGACATCGATCATGAACCGAGGTCAAATAGGGATCAGTAAAAGCCACAAAATAGAGATCGGAGAAGTAGTAGGTCTGGGCGGAACTCCATGAGAAACAAAAGGAGAAATGACCAAGGTCAAGTCAACCAGGGTCTTATGACCAAAAATGGCTTCGACAGGGTCTATCAGNCTTAGGGAATTCGTGTCCCGATTTCAAATGGAACGAATGGGTCTGCAACCGATTGCTGATGATTGGGCTGTTCAAACTTTTACTCAAGGACTCAAAATTCAAAGCTCGGTGGCTTCACAGCAGCTGAAGTAGAACCTGATAGAATACCCGACCGTTACATGGGCTGACGTTTGTAACCGGTATCAAGAAAAAATCAGAGTCGAAGATGATCAACTCAGGGCCCCTTCGGGGTCTGTCTATCTCGTCAGAACCCTCGACAGCGTCAAGAGAGACATCGATCATGAACCGAGGTCAAACAGGGATCAGTAAAAGCCACAAAATAGAGATCGGAGAAGTAGTAGGTCTGGGCGGAACTCCATGAGAAACAAAAGGAGAAATGACCAAGGTCAAGTCAACCAGGGTCTTATGACCAAAAATGGCTTCGACAGGGTCTATCAGAATACAACTTTATTATCGATGATGCCGCCATTGTATCAGTTATCGGGCGCATCAAAGATACCAAATGGCCTCGGCCTCTAAAGTCCGAACCAACCCAAATAGATCCTAACCATATGTGCAAATATCATGGCAATCACTATCATAGAACGGAAGATTGTCGACAGCTGAGAGAGGAAGTAGCTCGTCTATTCAACAATGGGCACTTTCAAGAATTCTTAAGTGACCAAGCCAGGAATCATTTTGGGAACAGGGATTCTAACAAACAGGAACAACAAGAAAAACCTCAACACATCATTAGCATGATCATCGGTGGGATCGATGTCCCAAAGGGGCCGACGTTGAAACGCACCAAAGTATCTATCACTAAGGAGAAATGAACTCGAGACTACATTTCGGAAGGAACTTTATCTTTCAACGACGAGGATGCGGAAGGGATCGTGCATCCCCACAATGATGCACCGGTAATGTCTATACTCGTAAATAAAATTCGGGTTAAACGTGTGTTTATTGATCCAGGTAGCTCAGCCAACATGATTCGATCAAGGGTCGTGGAGCAACTCGGTCTACAATATCAAATCGTGCCTGCAGTTCTAGTTCTAAATGGATTCAAAATGGCATGTGAGACTACTACGAGCGAAATAACATTACCGGTAAATACTGTCGGGACCATCCACGAGACTAAATTTTATGTGATCGAAGGAGACATGAGGTACCACACTTTATTCGGGAGGCAATAGATCAACAACATGAGGGCGGTGCCCTCGACACTGAACCAGGCACTGAAATTCCCAACACCTGGCGGAGTCAAAACAGTCTACGGTGAACAACCGACTGCAAAGGAAATGTTCGTGATCGAGGAGGTGATATAAGCATCTGCAATCACAACACCGAAGGATCCGAACCAAATGGTCAAAGACGGGGCCAAATAGTAATCGCCGATAGCATCCTCGGCAGATTCGAAAAAACAAAGGGAAGCCGAGGATGATGATTATGGGGATCCCAGATCTTTTATAGCCCCCCGATGATTCTGACGCCATTAAATCGACGATCGAAGAGCTAGAACGAGTCATATTGTGAGAGCGCTTGCTTGATCGAAAGGTATACCTAGGCACGGGGTTAAGCTCCTAGCTTAGGCAAAAACTCGTTCAATTTCTTATAACTAACGAAGATTGCTTCGCCTGTTCCCACCTTGACTTGACAGGGATCCCGCCAGAGATAACCACTCACAAGCTGAGCCTGGACCCAAAGTTTCATCCGGGCAAATAGAAGAGGAGACCCTAGTCCGAGATCAAGCATGCTTTCATCAAGGACGAGGTACCTAAATTCTTAAAATAGGGTCTATTCAGGGGGTTAAATACCAGGATTGGTTAGCAAACATAGTGGAAGTCCCTAAAAAGGGAATAAACTAAGAATGTGTGTATACTACAAAGATTTGAAGTCCCCAAAGACTCTTTTCCTTTTCCCAACATCGAATGTATGATCGATACTACGGCCGGACATGAGACCCTCAGTTTTCTCGATGCCTATTCCAGGTACAACCAAATACGGATGGACCCGAGTGATCAGGAAATAACTTCTTTCATCACTAAATACGGCACATACTGTTACAACATAATGCTGTTTGGATTTAAAAATGCCGGTTCTACAAACCAACACCTAGTAAATCGGATGTTTGAGGAACAAATAGGAAGATTAATTGAAGTTTACATTGACGACATGTTAGTTAAGTCCCTGCGAGCAGAGGTCCATTTAAAACATTTGCAGGAAACCTTCAACATACTGAAGCGATATAATATGAAGCTGAACCCAGAAAATGTGTGTTTGGAGTTGGGTAAGGTAAGATTCTCAGATTCATGGTATCCAATTGGGGAATCGAGATTAATCTCGATAAAATCAAAGCCATCGAAGATATCACGGTCGTAGACAATGTGAAGGAAGTGCAAAGGTTAACCGGACGCATAGCCACCCTAGGGTGATTTATTTCGAGGTCATCTGACAAGAGTCGCCGATTCTTCGCACTACTGAAGAAGAGGAATAACTTCTCATGGACCTCGGAATGCCAACGAGCTTTGGAGGAACTCAAGAGGTACTTATCAAGCCCACCACTGCTTCACACACCAAAGATAGATGGACAATTGTATTTGTACTTGGCGTTCTTGGAGATAGCGATAAGTGGAGTCCTAGTTCGAGAAGAGAAAGGTACGCCATTTCCAAGTTACTATGTTAGTAGAACCTTAGATGTGGCCGAAACTAGGTACCCTCACCTAGAAAAACTGGCGTTCGCTTTGCTAAGCGCCTCTAGGAAGCTAAAACCATACTTCCACTGTCACCCGATATGTGTCATAACTACTTACCCATTGAGAAATGTTATGCATAAGCCCAAACTCTCGGGCCGGTTGGCCAAATGGGCCGTAGAAATAAGTGGGTACAATATTGAATAACGACCTCGAACCGCCATCAAGTCTCAAATTTTGGTAGACTTTGTGGCCGACTTTACGCCGGCCCTAATACTCGAGGTCCAAAGAGAGCTATTGGTTAACTCAGGAACTTCCTCGGGAATCTGGACCCTCTTTATGGATGGCGCCTAAATGCAAAAGGGTCTGGACTTGGCATCGTACTAAAGCCACCAACAGGTAATATAATTAGACAATCTATCAAGACTGTGAAATTGACTAACAACGAGGCCGAATATGAGGCCGTGATTGCAGGCCTTGAACTAGCCAAAAGCTTGGGGGCAGAGGTGATCGAAGCCAAGTGCGATTCCCTCCTCGTGGTAAAGCAAGTAAATGGAACATTCGAAGTTAGAGAAGAACTAATTCAAAGATACTTGAACAAGTTACAGGTGACATTACATAGGTTCAAAGAATGGACTCTGCAACATGTACCTCGAGATCAAAACACGAGACCGATGCCCTCGCTACCTCGGGGTCGTCAGTCGAAGACGACGAGTTCAACTCGGGAGAAGTCGTATAGCTTATGAGATTGGTGGTGGAAGAAGGCCACGCCGAGATTAACTCAATGAGCCTAACTTGGGACTAGAGGAATAAGTACGTGGAATATCTCAGGACTAGTAAACTGCCCTCGGATCCAAAAGAATCGAGGGCCCTGAGTACAAAGGCAGCCCGATTTAGCATGTCCGAAGATGGAAATCTGTTCAGAAGAACATTCGATGGCCCACTTGCAACATGTCTAGGGCCGGGGGAAACTGAGTACATTGTGAGGGAAATCCACGAAGGTACATATGGAAATCACTCAGGCGTCGAATCGCTGGTCCGAAAAATAGTCAGTACCGGTTACTACTAGATCGAAATGTAAAAAGATGCGAAGGAGCTAGTTCGAAAATGTGAAGAATGCCACAGACACACTCCGATGATTCATCAACTCGGGGAGTTGCTGCATTCGGTTTTGTCACCATGGCCGTTCATAAAATGGGGAATGGACATCGTTGGCCCCCTCCCATGGGTACCCGGTAAGGCTCAATTTATATTGTTTATGACTGACTATTTTTCTAAATGGGTGGAAGCCCAGGCGCACGAGAAGTTTAGGGATAAGGAAGTCATCGATTTCATTTGGGACCATATCATATGCCGATTCGGATTGCCGGCCGAGATTGTATGCTATAATGGGAAACAATTCTTTGGTAACTAAGTAACCAAAATCCTTTAAGACCATAAGATCAAAAGGATCCTATCAACACCTTATCACCCTAGTGGGAATGGACAAGCTGCATCTACCAACAAAACCACACTCCAAAACCTCAAAACTAAGTTAGCCAAAGCAAAAGGAAGATGGAAGGAAGTGCTACCCGAAGTCCTATGGGCATACCGTACGACCTCGAAGTCCAGTACCGGGGCTACCCCATTCTCTTTGGTTTATGGCGCCGAAACTTTGATACCTGTCGAAATCAGGGAACCAAGTATTCGATTTCGATATGCAACAAAGGAATCAAATGACAAAGCTATGAATACGAGCCTGGAGCTACTAGATGAAAGGCGCGAACTCGCCCTTGTCAAGTTGGCCGCACAAACACAGTGGATTGAAAGGTATTACAATCGAAGGGCCATCCTTCGACACTTCAATACTGGGGACTTGCTACTAAGAAAGGTCACACTGAACACCCGAAACCCGAACGAAGGGAAATTTGGACCGAACTGGGAAAGACCGTACCAAATTATTGAGATCACCGAAAAAAGGATCCTACAAACTCGGAACAATGAGCGGCGAGCAACTACCGAACAACTGGAATACAACTCACTTGAAGCGATATTACTACTAAGGTAGGACCACATTATTTCTTTTATTTACATCTTAAACTAACACTTGCAGGTAGCCAACAAGGGACGATACGAGATTTTAGGTCTGAAAGCACGCGTTGCACTCTTTGTCCCTTGAACCGGTTTTGTCCCAAATGGGTTTTACGACAAGGTTTTTAACAAGGAAACAAGTAAATTATGGTAAATTAGAGTCGAAGACTGGTAATGAATTGGTGATGATGATCACAACAACATTCGAGGCCTCTCTTCGACCAACCCAGAGCACTGGGGGGCGTTTCCCTCTGATATCAACTTTAGCATGTAAAGAGACTTCGGGATTTAAGGGTCTCGATCGATAGGATTCAATGAAAGGGCCAGACGGTCAAATGAACCGTGCCCACATAGAGTGCTCGAACCCTGACACAAAGCATGTGCACATGTATTACTATTATGCACAATAATAAAGAGAAGTCTTTTATTTGCAAACATCTTGTCCTTTTAAAATTTGTTTCCTTGCATTTCTTAAGGAATTCCCTACTTTCGATCCCCTAAAGGTTTCGAGCCCAAGAGCCGCCTTAACCCGAGTTTGAACAATCACTCGGGGATTGCCGTCCGAAAACAAACTCGGACGGTCAAAACTATTTGACCTCAGGAGTATAATACCTATAAGGCAACCCCCGAATTTCAAAGGCCATGACCACCCCCACTCGGGGATTGTTATCTTAGGCAAGCCCAGATAACTCGGGAAAGCAAGCCCATAGGGCGACACCCGAACTAAAAAGTCTACGACCATATCAACATGGCTTGGAGACATCCGAGACCCATAACAAAAATAAGGCCTTAGAAAAAATATTTCATAACCGGGTCTAAAGGCTACCCTCGGCAAATATAATCTAAATTGCTTACTCCGGGAGAAAGTCTTCGGTAACACCGTACTCCCAGGATGCCTTAAAACAGAACAATATAAAGGCAAGGATTTTTTGAGCCTTCGAACATAACCTAATTATTTCATGCTAAAGCATTTCGATCTTTGTGAATACAAATAATAAAGCAAAGGGAAAAATTCAAAAGTTGTGAAAGGGAAAGAAAGCCTTATATATTCATATCAAAAATTGTGTTTACAAGGGCTAAATAGCCCCGATACAAAATTTTACAATGGCCAAACGGCCTAAAAAAGGAAAACACAAAAGCATCCTAAATGGACTAGTCTTTGCTAGGGGCCGCATCATCCCCTTCGGGGACTTCGTCACCTTCGGACTTACCCGAATCTTCAGTCCCCTCGGAATCTTCCTCCTTGGGGAAAGCCAGCTTCCTGGCCTTGGCTTCGAATACCTTAGCATTCTCGATTTTAGCCAACAGGTCAAAACACTGAGCATGAACTCCGTCGAGGGCCTCCCTTTTGGATTGCCATTTCATATGCTCCACCATATTTCTCACCTGGTACTGAGGAGCCTCGGCATTAGCCTTGTACTGGTCCACCCTCTCATCGGCCTCGGCCTTGACAACATCAACCTCAGACTTGGCCACCTCAAGTTCCTTGGCCGACTATTCTCGACAGGAGACCGCCGAGCTCAGTTGAGTCTGGAGATCCTCGATATTTTTGGCCTGTACCGAGGCCTTTTCCTTTGCAGCACGGAGCTGGACCTCAGTCAACGCCAATTGTGCCCGAGCAGTCTCCTTTGCTGAGGCCAAGTGGTCCATGTTTCTTTTCCATTCTCCGACCTCAGCTTTCACCGTGTCCACCTCCGCCAGGAGCTGCTCGATCTGGTCAAGTTTCTTTTGAACCTGCAGGTTCGGACCGTTGGTCATTTTGTCTGACTCATCATCACTAACTTCGAATAATCGTCTTACCTGCACGACCAGGTTGGCATGCTTCTTCCGAACCGCTTCTAGCACGGCCTGGAGTTTATCACTGAGAAGCTTATAAGTATCCCTCTTCTGAGTGAGCTCTCGAGTTTTGGCCTCATAATGGTTTAACTCTTCTAGATATCGGAGAAAAGTCTAATGATGAAGCACCGAGGCCTACAAGGACAAAGAAAAGAGTTACGATTGTTTGCAAATTAACCTAAGTACGTAATAAAGAGGCGTTAAAAATTACCCGATTTAACGCCTGTTGTGCTTCGGTTAAAAGGCAGGGCACTTCCACCTTGTCCATCTTAGCTTTATCCTCTTCGGTCATCAGGCACCAAAGATAGATGGCAATCTCTACGGAGGCAGAGACAATCCATGCATCCTCTGGAATGGACATGATAATTAACCGCTTCCGGTCAGGATCTGCACTCGGAGTTGGGAACCGGTTTACTAGTCTCGGACTTGTAGAAGGCCTGCCAGCTCCTGAAGACGGTCTCTTCTTTGGTACCGGTAAGTTGCCCAACTCGGTGACGTCCTCCAAGGTGGTAGAATCTATGCCATCAAAGAAGTTATTAATGTATGCTACCCCTTGGGGCCCTTCGCCGAGGTGACCTTTCAACGTTTGGGCCTCGTGGATCATAGAGTCCGTAAATGAAGGCGACTCAAAGGGATCTATCACTCTAATTATGTCCAATGCCCGAGAAACATTGGCCGCAGCCTCCTTATCGGTCTCCCTAACTTGAGGCAAAATGACCTCTCCCCTCTCTGGTTCTGAGGCCTCGGCCACTACCTCTCTACTGCCTCCCTCATTCGGGGTAATTTGATGCTGACCCTCTCCTATTCGTGGCCCTTTCGTCCCTCGAACTGCGGTCGTACGCTGGCCACCAGTTCTGAAGCTTCTTCTTCTTCTTATTTTTCTTAGGACTCATCCCTTAACTGACAGAGTGAGTCCGAAGGGAGCTCTTAGGCACTGGTACTTTTGGTGGATTTGCGCACCAGCCTCCTCCTCGATTTTTTCTTCTCGGATCTTGGAGAACTCGGATCCAGTTTTATTTTCTTCTCTTTATCCTGCCTCTCGAAACACAATAGTCAAGCGAATTAATAACTATATTAAAAATAACTTTCTAGTTCGTACTTAACACGGACAAGTTCTATAATTTAAGACGAACCAGAAATCAAACTCAAGATGACAAAAGCTCTGAATCAAGAGGTATGCCGATGAGTGACAAAGTCATTTCCACAAGAAGGATAAAGTCCCAACAAGAATGCAAAATGATCAAGCAATATGTATGTCACGCCCTAACCTCGGGAGGCGTGACTGGTGCTCAATCGAGTGAACCCGGCCGAGCAAGCCTGTTAGATACTTTCTACCCAACTCGCCCATGATAAGAGAAGGCATGTTTTGATTAGTTAACCAGTATAAGGACCATATGCATAGACATTACCAAACCATTTCATTTTGCTACTTCCTGTTAAGTTTCAAAAAGGCATACATTTTGTGATTTAGTGGAACAAAAATCCAAAATACAACATAATCCGTTTGACCTTTCTAGTACCCATGTACAACCCACATAGCGTCTACGGAGCCTCTAAAGATACAAAAGAGAGTCAAGATGGTGCCGGCAACAAGGCCCCGACTATACCTCAAAAGTGACCACAATATAAACAAGAGGTACAGTACATGACCCCGGAATAAAATGGGGCTCACCGAGTCCGCTGGGGAGATGATGCAGCACTATCTGTGATCAATACTGTCTGATATGTAACCACCTGCATCCATTTAAAGATGCAGCGCNCAATACATGATCCCGGAATGCAATGAGGCTCACTGAGTCCACTGAGAAGAGGATGAAACACTACCTATGATCAACATTGTCGTCTATGTAACCACTTGCATCCATTTAAAGATGCAGCGCCCCCGGCAAAAGGGACGTTAGTACTGTCGAATAGCACTAGTATGTAAAGATAAACACCAACTCAATAGAATGAATAATAATACATGAGGAATAGTCAAGAATTCAATAAGGGATTCAAACAATATTAAAACAACAAGTTAGGGATCATATACGTTTTCAAGTCAATTTCCATATTATTAGGTTGGGTGATCTTTAGTACCAATATTCCACAATTCACAATACCTCTGTATTCTAACATGGAGTCCGGTCTCGACCCGATCGGCTAGGTTGTCTCATTTGAGCCATTACCACAATTTCTTTATGATTTCTAGCACAGTACCACCATGTGTGCGGCATGGCGTCCGATCACAGTCCGATCGGCTAGGCCATCTCATTTGAGACATTACCATAATTTCATCCACAATACCACCGTGTTCTTACATGGAGTCCGATCTCGGCCCGATCGGCTAGGCCATCTCATTTGAGACATTACCTTCTTCAGTAAATCATCTCACATCGTACTTCTTGACAATTATAAAGTCATTCTTGGAACTTGGCCGTATTTCATAGTTCCAGTTCCATTTTGTACGTTCAAATATCATTATCATTATCAACATCAGTAGGGCTTCCCATTCAAGATATTAATACACATATGAGCAATTGAGGAAATCTTAGGCACAGAGAGGCATTTCATACAATTTTGCATAACAACCTTTATTTCGGTCTTGACATGAAGTTTTAACATTCCTAAAACATATTCCACAATTTTTAACATATTCTCAATTGGAAAGATGACATGATGAAGCATTTAGAATAAACATTGAACAAACATCCTTTAACACAACCACATTAGGAAAAGCCAATTCAATAATGATCAAGGACTTACTCCAATTACATGAACACCGTGGGATTCGATTCTAAGAAGAAGGGAGGTTTAGCCAACATACCTCAACTGAGCTTCTCAACTCTAAAATTATCCGGAATTCTTAGCAACTTCAATCTATTTTATAAATATAACAAGTTGAACCAAAAATTAGGAAGATGATCATGGTTTTAGCTCATTTGTTCATTTTATCAAACACTAGTGTGCATTAAGGTTCTAAGGCTCTTTTGTAGAAGATTCCATCATTTCCTAACCCACTCTCTACCATTTTTAGCTCACAATCTTCCCACATACTTCAAGGATACATGCATTTAAGACAACACCCCCCCACCCAATAATTGCCTATCTAATTACCCCATTTTTACAAGATTTTGAAATTGAGAGCTAGGACATAGATTCTTACCTTTAGGGTGAAGAGTTCCTTTGTTAATCCTCAATGATTGAGCAAGAATTGATGGGTAATGGTTAAATATTGCTCCCCTACTCTAATAACTCTCCCTCTCACTCTAAAATATAAAAAATATGCTCAAAATGGTCTATGGGGTGTGTTTTAACGGAATTGAGTCATGTTTAAAAACCCCAAAAATGAAGCTCCAGAACGGGTTCTATGGTCACATATGCAACCGCATAATCGTTATGCGGTCCGCGAAACTGGGCGCCAAAATTGGAAAAAACTTACCTATCAGCGGTCACTATGCGACCCGCAGACCTGTTCTGTGGTCGCATAAGAACGGTTCTGCGGTCGCATGGTGCACCGCAGAACCTCCCTCCGAAAAATCCCAAGGCGGGATATGAGACACGAGTGCGGCCCATAAAACGGTTATGCGGTCGCATAATGGCCGCGAAATTGGGCATCGAAAATGCCCTAGAAATCTGCCTCACTCTGCAACCAGTCAGTGGTCCGCAGAGTGGTTCTGCGCCCGCAGTATGGGGCGCAGAAATGCGTACTTCTGCCCAACGTTTTCCTTCAACTCCCCAGCGCACTCTTCAATCCAAAAAGTCTCAACCGCGGCGCCTACTTTGGCATCACGGAAATCTGGTTTTTAGGAAAACTTTTACGAGGCCTTACATCTTCCCCCACTTAAGGTCATTCATTCTCGAATAAGGATCAGGGTCCATTATTAGCACCTTGTGCAACTCAATTATCAAACCCTACACCGGCAACCCCAAATTTAACTAACTCCCTAAATTTCCAAAAATTTCACCAAAGTTCCCTTTGTAACTAGGCCTATCCACCTGCCAGAGAGCCCCAAAAACACATCTTACAAACATATGCACAACTAAACGACATAACAAACTCATAACAGTACCAACCGTGGCCTCATAAGCAACACATAAAAACAAGAATACCATTACATTAACTGAACAAGTGATACTAAATTCATAGGCGACAAGTTCATAAAAAGAAAGGATTACACAACTATTCAAACAATTAAGGATACTTCTTCTTCATTTCTTCTTCGGCCTCCCATGTGGCCTCTTCAACCTGCTGGTTTCTCCATAATACTTTCACGGAGGTAATTTCTTTATTCCTCCACTTTCAGACTTGCCTATCAAGAATGGCAACTGGAATTTCTTCATATGACGATTCTTCACTAACCTCAATGGTCTCAACCAGCACAATAGCTGACGGATCTCCAACTACCTTCTTCAACATAGACACATGGAATACCGGGTGGGCTAATGAAATTTTGGGTGGTAGCTCAAGCTTGTACACCACCTGGCCAATTTTGTGAATGATTTTGTTCCGCCCGACATACCTCAGACTCAATTTCCCCTTTTTCCCAAGCCGCATAATACCCTTCATGGGGAAACCTTCAAGAATACGCAATCGTCTTCTTTGAACTCTAAGTCTCTTTGACGAACATCCGAATAGGATTTATGACGACTCTGAGCAGTTTTCAACCGCTCCTTTGTGATCTTAACTTTTTCCATGGCCTGATTTACAACCCTATCAACTCTGCTTCCCTAATCTCGAACCACCCAATGGGAGATTTACATCTCCTACCATATAATACCTCAAATGGTTCCATCTGAATACTAACATGAAAGCTGTTATTATAAGCAAACTCTATGAGTGGCAAATGATCATCCCAGCTACCCTTGAGATCAAGAACACAAGCACGCAACATGTCCTCAAGCATCTGAATAGTCCACTCTGCTTGCCCATCGGTCTGTGGATGGAAGGCTATACTAATATTTACCTGAGTACCCAAACCTTGCTGGAATTTCTTCCAAAAATTGGCCGTGAACTGAGCCCCTCGATTGAAAATGATAGAAACTGGAGTTCCATGTAGCCTGACTGTTTCCTTGATATATAACTGAGCATACTATTCCGCTGTGTCGGTGGATTTAACTGGCAAAAAATGAGCTGATTTCGTGAGTCGGTCCACAATCACCCAAATTGAGTCAAACTTATGCGGAGTGCGAGGTAATCCTACCACAAAGTCCATATTAATCATTTCCCACTTCCACCTTAGAATTTCTATGTTTTTTGCCAACCCATCAGGCCGTTGATGTTCGTCGTGCACTTGCTAACAATTCGTACATCTTGCCACAAATTACACCACATTCCTTTTCATGTCATTCCACCAATAGTCTTCATTGAGGTCATGATACATCTTTGTAGAACCTGGATGCACGGAACACCTAGAAGCGTGAGCTTTGGTCATGATTCTTTCCCGGAGACCATCTACATTCAGAACGCATAGTCGCCCTTGGTACCTTGGTGTACCATCATCCATGCCAAGAGCAAAAGTCGTAGTCTTATGTTTTTGAATCCCCTCCTTCAATTGCACCAAAGATGGATCGTTATATTGCTTCTCTTTGACTTCCACAACAAGCGATGATTCGACCCTATTTTGCATAATTACCCTTCCTTCACTAGAGTCAGCAAGACGAACTCCCAAACTAGCCAATCGATGGACTTCCTTGGCCAATGTCCTTTGATATACCTCCAAGTGTGCTAAACTACACTTAGATTTCTGGCTAAGAGCATCCGCCACAACATTGGCTTTCCCTGGGTGATATAGAATATTGATGTCGTAATCCTTGAGTAACTCAAGCCATCTTCTCTGCCTCAGATTCAGCTCCTTTTATTTGAAAATATATTGAAGACTCTTGTGGTCCATGAATACATCCACATGGACCCCATACAAATAGTGACGCCAAATTTTCAATGCAAAAACCACCGCCGCAAGTTCTAAGTCATGTGTTGGATAATTGTTTTCATGATTCTTTTCTTTCAAAACGAAGGAATTCTTTATAGAAGGACTCCTAATTTGGGATTGTTGCGATGTGTCTATGCCAAGGAAGCATCTAGATTTCCCGAAGAAATACATGTCGAACTTGCGGACCTTACATGAATAGTTTCATTTTGGCCAAGAAGATATTAAGAGCAGGTTATTTCTGGATGACTATGGAGACAGACTACATCAAATATCTTCAAAAGTGTCACCAATGCCCAATACATGATGATATGATACGAGTACCACCCCACGAACTCAATGCAACGAGTTCACCCTGGCCTTTCTCTGCTTGGGGCATGGATGTCATCAGACCAATTGAACCCGTTGCTTCAAACGGACACAAGTTCATTTTGTTGGCTATAGACTACTTCACAAAATGGATTGAAGCCGAGTCCTATAAGGCTGTGACTAAGAAGATCGTAGCATATTTTGTCCGGGATCGCATTGTTTATCGATTTGGAGTACCTGAGTCAATAATTATTGACAATGCTGCCAATCCCAACAGTGACCTGATGAAAGCTATGTGTAAAACATTCAAGATCAAGCATCAGAATTCTACAATATACAGTACGCAAATGAATGGAGTCGTAGAAGCCGCCAACAAGAACATCAAGAAGATATTAAGGAAAATGGTGGACAACTACAAACAATGGCACGAGAATCTACCGTTTGCTTTACTCGGATACCGCACCACAGTTCGTACATTAACTGGGCAACCCATATCTACTAGTTTATGGTATCGAAGTCGTTATCCCTGCCGAAGTGGAGATTCCTTCCTTAAGGAACATACAAGAGGTCGAGCTCAGCGATGCAGAATGGATACGAAACTGATATGAACAACTGTCTCTCATTGATGGCAAGAGAATGCACGTAGTGTGTCATGTTCAACTTTACTAGAACATAATGGGAAGGGATTTCAACAAAAAGGTTAGGTCAAGGCAATTCACACCGGGGCAATTTGTGCTGAAAGGAATCTTCCCACATCAAGATGAAGCAAAGGGGAAATTGTCACTCAACTGGAAAGGCCCTTACATGGTTCCCCTAGTAGTGACAGGAAGAGCATTTATACTTGCAGAAATAGATGGAGAGATATGGATAAAACCTATCAACTCGGATGCAGTCCAGAGATATTATGTTTAAGATTATGTTTACACTTTTTATTTGATGTAACCCGGACGATGCTTGACCCGATTCCCGTTTAAGAGGGGATACATAGGCAGCCTTGTGGGTTCGGTCACATCATAATAAGATCTTCATTCACCCTATGGTCAGAAACTGGGGCAAGATCTCGAGTTTATCAGATCTCATCGTGTCCTCAAAATTCCGAGCTGAGGAGGTTGCAATATCTCAAAACGTGTCATAGTCTCCAATCCAAACATTATTTGCTTTCATACATTATCACATATTTTGAACAACTACATTTTTTTAATATAAACGATTTATCACAAATGCATATTTATCAAAAATTTCATTTTATGTAGTAGCCAGACGTTACCGAGGATGATTCAAACAAGACCTTAAGACCAAGGAGAACATTCAAAGGCACGAACCAACCTCCCCCCTCCAAAACTCATGATTTTGCTTTGGGTGCAGGTATGAGAGACATAACAAACACGTCCGCAAGCATATACATACAACGAGATGACTATCCTCACACCGACAAAAGTCTTCAAACGTAAACGCGTCAAGCTAAGAAATACTTTGCCCTCTTGCATTTAATCATTGCTCTTCTTGCATCCGGATAAGCCCCAACCTCATCATTTCATGAGACTAAGCACTATCTCCATCCCTTGCATGAGGCTAAGCACTGCCTCCATTATTGCATATGGCTAAGCATTGTCTTTGTTATTGCATAAGGCTAAGCATTGCCTTTCCTTGCATGTGACTAAGCACTGTATCCATTCTCCACGTGAGGCTAAGAACTGCCTCCATACTGCATGTGGCTAAGAACTGCCTTCCCTTGGATGAGACTAAGCACTGTCTCCATTCTTTGCATAAGGCTAAGCATTGCCTCCCCTCGCATAATACTAAGCACTTACCCCATTTTCTTCATAGGGCTAAACACTGCCCTTACCATTGCATAAGGCTAAGCACTGCCCTTCCTTGCATGAGACTAAGTATTGTCCCCACTCTTTGCATCAGACTAAGGACTGCCCTCATCTCATACAAGACTAAGCCTTGTCTTGTCTCGTCCTCGCATATGACTAAGCATTACTTGTTTCCTCTACCAAATGATCTATATCAGCACATATTTGGATTTCATGGGCTGAAAAGTTGCCGCATTGTCCGAAGGCATCATTGTCTGAGGGCATCATCCATATAGCCTGAAGACATCATGACATGGCTGGAGGATCTCTCAAAATTGCATATCATTATTCAAAGGCGTCATAGTCCAGAGGCACCATCCTCA
>AWOL01S0263487.1:3485-17663 GCA_000715115.1 Nicotiana otophora
ACCTTATCTGGTGGTTTATGGCAAGTGTGTATATATAAATCATTGGCATATCCATAGCCTACCATACGAGTTAAACGTGAATCCAGTAATTTTTGTTTTATATATTTAATTATTCAAATGTGAACCTATTTTGAAGTCGCAATAACAATTATAAACTTTAAATCTTGTATCTGCCTCCAATTTAAATATATATTTATTATTTTCTTCCTCTTTTGGATTACCGGCGTCTGGGTAGTTAGTTAAATGTATTGAATTTGGTCAATAGCGCGATGAACAATTTGAATCTTTCTTTTTCCTAATTGAGTAAATTGAATCTCAGCATCAAATAAATTGGAAAAATTGACAGAAAGATCATATCTTATATTCTTAACCCCTAACGTAAGGCATTCTAAAAGGGACTCAAAGAAACTTTCTACTTTCTACTGCGATGGTTAGTGACCACTCAACTGTCGAAGGGTGCAGTCGAATAGTAAATAATAAAAGTTTTTTTTTCTTTTTATTAACTTGTACCGAGTTTGAATTTTGGGAATGAATTCATTTTCTGTGGGAAGTGCTAAAACTCTCATACTGATCAGTTTTCCATGACGTGAATCTAGACTATCAGATTAGTAAATTCTGGGCATTGGATAAAGCAAAGAAGTAGTAACCACACAAATTCTAAACCTATTTTACAAGAGACAAACAGTAAGTTGAATAGTTTTTTTGTTTTTTTCTTTCTTTTGCGACTTCTATTTCGGTGTGTAGGATTCTGAAGAGTTAGAGGAAGCAGGGTACTTACTACTTAGTGGGCGTTTGGACATAAGAATTGTAAAATTTCGAAAAAGAGTGAAATTTTTTTCGGGTGAAAATGGTATTTGAAAATTAGAGTTGTGTTTGGACATGAATATAATTTTGGGTTGTATTTGAATTTTTGTGAGTGATTTGAGTAAAAATTTTGAAAAATAGTTTTTTAGAGTTTTTTAAATTTTCAAAAAATTCCAAAATTTATTTTCAAGTGAAAATTGAAAATTTTATGGCCAAACGATGATTTTAAAAAAAAGAAAAAAAAATCAAAAAAAAAAGTGAAAAATTTCATGGCCAAACGGACTCTAAATAGGGACACTAAGGCCCCATTTGCCTATAATTGTTTTTTTCCGTTTAAAATTTTTTTTTCTCATAAATGTGTTTGTCAAAGAAATTTTGTAAGTTTTTGGAATTTTTTTGAAAATGTGCTTTTCGAAAACCAAAAAGTGGTTTTGACCATTTTTTCAAAATTTTCAAAATTATTTTTTTCCGCACTCACAAAACTGCAACATTTTTTCAAGTGAAATACATGTCCTAAAGATAATTTCAAATTTTAAATACTATTTTCAACTTAACTCCAAATACTATTTTTTTTCAAAAATTACAAATTTTATGTCCAAATGCCTACTAAACAGAGCGGAGATAGGAAAATGTCAATGGCATTAATCTAAATACACTAGCAGAGATCAAACGTAAGACTTAGCACCTCTTATTCTTTATGCCATTTATATCAAATGAAAGTAGAAATTAAAGAAGCTGTTCTTAGCTAAGTCGACATACCAACCAATGAAAACGATATCTACAAAAAGGACTAACCTATTAATCAAAATTTGTATTGCTATAATTGGCCCATAAATTAATTTGCACCATAAAATATTTTGTCGGAGGGCCTTTGATTTCAATTTTTCTCCTACGTGGGCTCTTTCGGCAGCACCTACCTTATTCTTGTCGCTGTATTTAATATTATTATTATTATTATTATTATTATTATTATTATTGTTGTTATTTTTGTTGTTATTGTTATTATTATTGTTATTGTTATTGTTATTATTATTTTATATGCTTTGAAGTCTAAATGGAAAACTTCAAATCATTTTTTTGTTTTCTTCTTTTATTCAATTGAAAGCTTAAAACAACACTGTTTAATATGTGAAACTCTAATTTCTAGCTAATCAATGATGTTCAAGTCAAGCATGTGATAAATTTGGGCACCACACAACGGATACCACACTCAAGACCTAACATTGAGCTACTCAACCAAGACATTTGTGTTAAATGTTTTCTTAATAATGAGTTTCATACCAAATTCTGTTCATTGTATCAACCTTTTTCATCTCTATACAGATCTATCTTTAATATATGACTCTATTTATCTCAAATATAAGCAAGAGAGTCATTCACATATTTATTAAAACAAAAAGGAAATCCCTTCTTCTTGTAAATGGAGGCAAAAAAAGTTAAGTGCTGTCTTTTGCCGCTGGGAATTGATAGTGCTTGGGCTTTAACGCTTTCAAAAATAATATCCGACAAAATATATATATATACACTTTTTGGCTATCAAATATAATAGTTTCGACCAACAACCCGTGGCTCCACTTTAAAGGATCCAAACTCCTATCCTCTGCTTGATGCAATTTAAACAATTACTATATCAGATTACTTGATTTTTCTTCAAGATAACTCATTTATCTTACTAATATATTATTGACATTTACCTGATAGTGTAATTTTTCTTAGATTGTTACTACATAGTTGAACTTAAAGTATAATGAATTTATTCGTTTAGTAGAAGAGGGCCCAATTTGTAAAGTTATCTGAAGTTAGCCTTCAATACTCTCGGCAAGTGGATGAACACATAACAATCAGCAGCAACTAGTAGTAGCCAGACCTAGGCTGCAGTATAGGTGAGTAACCAAATTAACTACCAGACCAGCAATACACTCAAGAATCAATTTGATCCTCATCCAATATTGGAAGTCTGAAACACCAAGAAAACCTTTAAAACAAAGCCCCATCTCTTCATCAACCAGCAGAATCACCAAATAAAATGCCCATTCTCTAACTGAAAACATCCATTTTAAACAGTAGCTTTAACTCCAAACAAAGCATTTTAAGCAAAAGGAATAAAAATTACAATTCGAAGATCCAAATATAATGCAAATGTCAACCTCACTACATGAACAAGCAGATTAAGATATAATCACCCACGGAAGCGAAGCTAAGGTTTAAAACTTATGGATTCAAAATTTTAATCTTTTTAATTTACTGAGTTTTAAATTAATAATTTTTGTTGCGAAAGCCGAATATATAGAGAGTGATTAAATCACAAGTACTATATTTAAAGGTATGTATACGGGTAAAACCGAGCTCATGATGCATCCTAATCTCCGACAAGATAAGCCAAGCTCGAGACATGGCAATAAGGGACCAAAATCGAGCTAAAGTCCCACCGGACTAGAACCCGGGGCCCGGGGGCATAACGCCTGCCTTTGAGAATATCGAGGTCATGATCTCGGAATCGGTCCTAGCCTCGAGCGACTTTGAAGAACATTCTCAGACAATACAGCATAACCAACAGAAGACCGAAATATCCGGGACCGGCCGAATATTACGGCGGTGATCTCGGCGCGTATCGATAAGGAGCCGGCAATCAGTGAATCGAAATATTTTTTTACCTTTTATAGAGTTGTACCTAAAATAGGACTCTCCTACTATATAAAGGGGGTCTAATAATTCATTTTGACACATGGTAACACGCACTCGGAAGCAATATATTACTATTTTTTCTGTATTTAAGCTTTTGTTCTTTTTTGACTGACATCGGTCGTGGTGAGCCAGGCTCGAGAGCGATTATTCCATCAAAGATGAAACTATCCAACTCGTGTGATTTGAATTTGTTTTATCTTTATTTATTCAATATCAACTTAATTTATCGCTTTGTATCAAGTTAATCCGCGTATCCTTAAAATCACTTACAAATTTAATTATTATTCGATTTTGAGGGTAAACATTATGACGCCCACCGTGGGGCTAAGGATAATAGCGGAAATTTGATACAAATTCCCGTAACACACCCTATTTACACTTGTTCTTTGAATTGTCTTTGATTCCAGGTTAAAATCGAAATGTCAAACCCACAGTCTGCCCCTCTAAACACGGATGAGGAGTCCAGCCACCATGGCGAGAACAATAATGCAGCACCCGATATCGAGGTGCCCCCAGTTGATCTCGGTGGAGTTCCGGTGGCAGACCTCATCGTCGCCAGTTCACATTTGGCCATCAATATAAATTTGCCTATCGATCCCGAGAACAACGTATGCAGGGGAGTCCGGTCAATTGCCCAAAATACGCACACCGGTGAAAATGACGGGATCAACTTGCTAGTGATCTTCAAAATGTTATATGCTCAACATGCATCGATAGTCCAGCTGCAGAACCAAAGCCGAGTGTCGAGCAGGGTTGAGCTCGAGCCATCCCGGGAAGTCACCCGCAGAAATGAACCGATCACGAAGAGGCCGAATGAAAATGAATCGGGGACTAACCCCGAGATCATAAAAATGCTCGAGGAATTGACAAAACGGATAGAATCAGGGGAGAAGAAAATCAAAGCCAATGACAAAAAGGTAAAAACCTACAATTCCAGGGTAGACCAAATCCTAGGAGCACCTCCGATATTGAAGGGCCTGGATTCCAAGAAGTTTGTTCAAAAACCTTTTCCTCCGAGTGCAGCGTAGAAGTCGATCCCAAAAATGTTTCGCATGCCCGAGATTCCTAAGTACAACGGAACGACCGACCCAAATGAACATGTGACCTCATACACATGCTCCATCAAAGGGAACGACTTGGAGAATGACGAGATCGAGTCTGTCCTGCTAAAAAAGTTTTGGAAAACTCTATCCAAGGGAGCTATGATATGGTATCACAACCTACCTCCCAATTCTATTAACTCGTTTGCTATGCTTGTAGATTTATTCGTAAAGGCACACGCCGGGGCTATCAAGGTCGAGACCAGGAAGTCAGACCTTTTCAAATTGAAGCAGAGGGATAATGAGATGCTCAAGGAATTCGTGTCTCGGTTTCAAATAGAACGAATAGACTTGCCTCCGGTCATAGTCGATTGGGTCGTTCAAGCCTTCACCCAGGGACTCAATGCTCGCAGCTCGTTGGCTTCACAACATTTAAAGCAAAATCTGGTACAATACACGGCTGTCTCCTGGGCCGACGTGCATAATCGGTATCAATCAAAAATCAGGGTCGAAGACGATCAACTCGAGGCCCCTTCCAGGTTCGTTTATCCCGTGAGATCAGTTGACAAAGTCAAGAGAGACATTGATCGTGAACCAAGGTCGAACAGGGATCGGTATCATCTATACAATGGAGACCGAAGAGGTAGCGAATCTGGGCGAAACCCCGTAAAAATTAAAAGAAGAAGTGATCGAGGTCAAAACAATCGGGGACTCATGAGCAAAATTAGTTTCGATAGACCCATCGGGCCGAAAGAAGTGCCAAGGCTATCGGAGTACAATTTTAACGTCGACGCCGCCGCCATCGTATCTTCTATTGGACGTATCAAAGACACCAAATGGCCTCGACCTCTACAATCTGATCCAGCCCAAAGGGATCCTAACCTAATCACAAATATCATGGCACTCATGATCACAGGATAGAAGATTGTCGACAGTTAAGAGAGGAAGTAGCCCGACTATTTAATAACGGGCATCTCCGAGAATTCCTGAGTGATCGATCCAAAAACCACTTTAGGAATAGAGATTCTGGTAAACAGGTTGAACAGGAGGAACCTCAGCACGTCATTAACATGATCATCGGTGGGGTCGATGTTCCCAAGGGCCGATGGTGAAGCACACAAAAGTATCTATCACAAAGGAAAAATGGACACGGATTACGTTTCAGAGGGAACCTTATATTTCAACGATGAAGACGCTGAGGGGATCATGCAGCCCCACAACCATACACTGGTAATATCAGTAGTCATAAATAAATCTCGAGTTAAACATGTGTTAATTGATCCAGGTAGCTCGGCCAACATCATCAGATCAAGGGTTGTGGAATAGCTCGGCCTACTGGATCAGATCGTGCCTGCGGTCCGAGTCCTAACCCAGTTCAACATGGCATGTGATACCATTAAAGGGGAGATAACGTTACTTGTGAACACCGCCAGGACCGTTCAAAAAATAACGTTCTATGTGATAAAAGGGCAAATGAGGTACAATGCTCTGTTCGGAAGACCGTGGATTCACAACATGACGGCGGTACCCTCGACTCTGCATCAGGTGTTGAAGTTCTCGACGCCAGGAGGAACAAAAACGGTTTACGGACAACAACCTGCCGCCAAAGAGATGTTCGAAGTCTACGAGGTGGTTCCGATATCAACACTTTCGACACCTAAGGAGCTGGGTCCGGTCAACAAGGGAGAAACCAAATAGCAACTATTGATACTAGCTCCTTCCTAACCGGAGCAACAGGAGATGGGTAAAGACGACGATTATGGGGTTCCCAGGTCTTTTGTAGCTCCCGATGATTCCAACGCTACCAAATCGACACTCGGGGAACTGGAGAAAGTCGTACTGATCGAACACTTGCCCGATTGAAAGGTATACCTGGGAACGAGGTTGATTCCCGAGCTCAGGAAGAAACTCATTCCATTTCTTATAGCTAATGAAGATTTTTTTGCTTGGTCCCACCTTGATATGACAGGGATCCTGCCGAAAATAACCACTCATAAGCTAAGCTTGGACCCGAAGTTCCACCCGGTCAAGCAAAAGAGGAAACCCCAGTCCTAGGTCAAACACGCTTTCATCAAGGACGAGGTATCTAAACTCCTTAAAATAAGGTCCATCCGGGAGGTAAAATTCCCGGAATGGTTAGCAAACGTAGTAGTAGTCCCCAAAAAGGGGAACAAATTAAGAATGTGTGTGGATTATAAAGATTTAAATAAAGCGTGTCCTAAGGATTCTTTCCCTTTGCCTAAAATTGATCGCATGATCGATGCGACAGCCGGCCACGAGATATTCAATTTTCTCGACGCTTATTCCAGGTACAATCAAATTTGGATGGACGCGGGTGATTAGGAAAAAAAATTCCTTCATCACCAAGTACGACACCTACTGCTATAACGTGATGTCGTTCGGACTAAAAAATGTCGGCGCCACTTACCAACGCCTAGTAAATCGGATGTTCGAAGAACAAATAGGAAAATCAATGGAGGTTTACATTGAAGATATGTTGGCTAAGTCCGTGCGAGCAGAGGACCATTTGAAACATTTGTAGGAAACCTTTAGCATATTGAGGAAATACAATATAAAGCTTAACCCGGAGAAATGTGCATTTGGAGTCAGGTCCGGTAAATTCCTCGGATTCATATTATCCAATCGAGGGATCGAGATCAACCCCGATAAGATCAAGGCCATTGAAGATATCACTGTTGTGGACAATGTGAAGGTCGTACAAAGGTTAACCGGACGCATAACAGCCTTAGGTCGATTTATTTTGAGGTCATCCGACAAGAGTCACCATTTCTTCTCATTGTTGAAGAAAAAGAATAACTTCCCGTGGACCCCGGAGTGCCAAACGGCCTTGGAGGAGCTCAAGCGATATCTATCGAGCCCACCATTGCTTCACACGCCGAAGGCAGACGAACAACTATACTTATACTTGGCAGTATCGAAAATAGCGGTAAGTGGAGTCCTGGTCCGAGAAGAGAAAGGTACGCAATTTCCAATTTACTATGTTAGCAGGACTTTTGGCGAGGGCGAAACTGGGTACCCCCACCTAGAAAAACTAGCGCTCGCCTTGCTAAGCACCTCTAGGAAGCTGAAATCGTACTTCCAATATCACCCCATATGTGTCGTAATCAGTTACTCATTGAGGAATATAATTCATAAACCCGAGATCTTGGAATGGTTGGCCAAATGGGCCATAGAGATCAGTGGGTACGATATCGAATATCGGCCTCGGAATGCCATTAAGTCTCAAATTTTGGCAGACTTTGTGGCCGACTTTACACCGTCCCTAATACTCGAGGCAGAAAGAAAGTTGTTATTGAACTTGGGACCTCTTCGGGAATCTGGACGCTCCTTACGGACGACGTTTCGAACGCGAAGGGGTCCGGACTTAGAATTGTATTGAAACCACCCGCATGTAATATAGTTAGACAATCTATTAGGACTGTAAATTAACTAACAATGAATCCGAGTATGAGTACATGATTACAGGTCTCGAACTGGCCAAAAGCTTGGGGGCAGAGGTGATCGAAGCTAAGTACGATTCCCTCATTATGGTGAACCAAGTTAATGGGACCTTCGAAGTCGATGAGGAATGAATGCAAAGGTACCTGGATAAACATCACATAACGTAACATCGGTTCAAAGAGTGAACTCTACAACACGTGCCTCAGGATCAAAACAGCGAGGCTGATGCCTTTGCTAACTTGGGATCGTCGATCGATGACGACGAGTTCAACTCAGGGGCGATTGTGCAAATCATGAGATCGGTAGTGGAAGAAGGTCACGCCGAGATAAACTCAACAAGCCTGACTCGGGACTGGAGAAACAAATATATAGAATATCTGAAGACCAAAAAACTGCCTTCGGACCCTAAGTAATCGAGGACTCAACATACTAATGCGGCCCGGTTCAGCCTGTCCGAAGACGGTACATTGTTCCATAGAACGTTCCATGGCTCACTCGCAATATGTCTAGGACCCAGAGACACCGAGTATGTTCTAAGGGAAATCCACGAAGGCACCTGTAGAATCATTCGGGTGTCGAATCATTAGTTCGAAAAATAATCAGAGCAGGATACTATTGGATCAACATGGAAAAGGACGCGAAGGAGTTCGTACGAAAATGCGACGGATGTCAAAGGCATGCTCTGATGATTTATCAGCCCAGCGAGCTACTGAATTCGGTCTTGTCCCCCTGGCCGTTCATGAAATGGGGAATGGACATCGTCGGCCCCCTCCCATGGGCACCCGGTAAGGCTCAATTTATATTATTTATGTCTGACTATTTTTCTAAATGGGTGGAAGCCCAGGCGTTTGAGAAAGTCAGGGAGAAGGAAGTCATTGATTTCATCTGGGACCACATAATATGTTGGTTCGGAATGCCGACCGAGATTGTATGTGACAATAGGAAGCAATTCATCGGCAGCAAAGTAAGTAGGTTTCTCGAAAATCAAAGATAAAAAAAATCTTGGAAACACCCTATCACCCTATTGGGAACGGGCAAGCGGAGTCCACGACAAAATCATACTCCAAAACCTCATAAAGAGATTGACCGACGCCAAAGGAAAATGAAAAGAAATCTTGCCGGAGGTCCTATGGGCTTACTGTACGACCTCGAAGTCCAGTACCAGGGTCACCCCATTCTCTTTGGTTTACGGTGCCGAAGCTCTAATACCGATCGAAGTCGGAGAACCGAGTCACAGGCTCCGATAGGCAACCAAAGAATCAAACAACGAGACCATCAATACGAGCCTGGAACTGTTAGATGAAAGGTGCGAAGCTGCCCTCGTCTGGATGGCCGCCCAAAAATAACGGATCGAGAGGTATTACAATCGAAGAGCCACCTTTTGAAACTTCAATATCGAGGACTTAGTATTAAGGAAGGTCACATTAAACACCCGGAATCCGAATGAAGGAAAGCTGGGACCAAACTGGGAAGGTCTGTATTAAATTATCGAGACCACTGGAAAAGGGTCATACAAACTTGGAACAATGAACGGTGAACGACTACCGAACAACTAACGTAACTCACTTAAAATGATATTACTGCTAAAGTACGACCACATTTACTTCTTTTATTCATCTATATTTTGAACTAACGCTTGCAGGTAGCCGTCAAAGAACGATACAATTTTTTAGGCCTGAAAGCACGCATTGCACTCTTTTTCCCTTGAACCGGTTTTGCCCCAAATGGGTTTTCNTTCTAAATGGGTGGAAGCCCAGGCGTTTGAGAAAGTCAGGGAGAAGGAAGTCATTGATTTCATCTGGGACCACATAATATGTTGGTTCGGAATGCCGACCGAGATTGTATGTGACAATAGGAAGCAATTCATCGGCAGCAAAGTAAGTAGGTTTCTCGAAAATCAAAGATAAAAAAAATCTTGGAAACACCCTATCACCCTATTGGGAACGGGCAAGCGGAGTCCACGACAAAATCATACTCCAAAACCTCATAAAGAGATTGACCGACGCCAAAGGAAAATGAAAAGAAATCTTGCCGGAGGTCCTATGGGCTTACTGTACGACCTCGAAGTCCAGTACCAGGGTCACCCCATTCTCTTTGGTTTACGGTGCCGAAGCTCTAATACCGATCGAAGTCGGAGAACCGAGTCACAGGCTCCGATAGGCAACCAAAGAATCAAACAACGAGACCATCAATACGAGCCTGGAACTGTTAGATGAAAGGTGCGAAGCTGCCCTCGTCTGGATGGCCGCCCAAAAATAACGGATCGAGAGGTATTACAATCGAAGAGCCACCTTTTGAAACTTCAATATCGAGGACTTAGTATTAAGGAAGGTCACATTAAACACCCGGAATCCGAATGAAGGAAAGCTGGGACCAAACTGGGAAGGTCTGTATTAAATTATCGAGATCACTGGAAAAGGGTCATACAAACTCGGAACAATGAACGGTGAACGACTACCGAACAACTAACGTAACTCACTTAAAACGATATTACTGCTAAAGTACGACCACATTTACTTCTTTTATTCATCTATATTTTGAACTAACGCTTGCAGGTAGCCGTCAAAGAACGATACAATTTTTTAGGCCTGAAAGCACGCATTGCACTCTTTTTCCCTTGAACCGGTTTTGCCCCAAATAGGTTTTCGGACAAGGTTTTTAACGAGGCAACGGTGGATCGTGCTAACTTAGAATCGAAGACCGGAAATTAACAGTATTCGAGGCTTCTCTATGATCGACCTCAAACACTGGGGGGCATCACCCTTGAAAAATAATTTTGGCAAGGAAAGAAACTTTCTGCTCCATTAGTCTAGGCTCGATTGATAGGATTTACTGTAAGGGCCAAACGGTCGAATGAAATTTTTGGTTTCTCCTT
Source organism: Nicotiana otophora (assembly GCA_000715115.1). NCBI lineage: Eukaryota > Viridiplantae > Streptophyta > Magnoliopsida > Solanales > Solanaceae > Nicotiana > Nicotiana otophora. The sequence continues at coordinate 14,352 of AWOL01S0263487.1, forward strand.
CATGACTAGTTTTCGGGAATACCTACCTATGCAAAAGAGAGCAAATAATAGGCTAAAACCCCTAGTTATCAACTCCCCCAAACTTAAGCTTTTGCTTGTTCTCAAGCAAATAGGGTAATTCTCACGTCCACAAAAAGAAGAAAGGAAAATTTCAGCTTTTCTAAGGTGACTTCATCAAGCATCAATTGGGACTAACAACTACCCTCAACACAAATGCATTATCAAAAACATCATCCTATGATTTCTTGAGTTCTATAGTTCTAATGTGACACAAAAGCATCAAGAATTGACTCAATTCATCAAGGAAGCTCGCTCTTTCACGTAGGTAATTGTGGATCCCAAACTCCTCCTCCTCTACTCTCCATGAGCAAATCTCACTTTATAGAATGTGACACTCAAAACAAGGATTGTAAAGAAATGCACTCATCACTCTCAAAAGAGTGCCACAAGTCCGGCTCTAAGTACTATAAGCTTGACCCTTATGTAGATCACCCCTAATGTAAGCTCACTCAACTTAAAATCATATAGGGCTTTCGCGGGATGTAATGAAGGCTTTTTGGATCAAGGTAGGATATAATGAACTATGACGGTTTCATCTTTCTTTGAGTCATTTTCTTCTTCCTCAGGGGAACTTGCTCTGATGGTAAGCACCCTCCACTTCCAACCAAGAGGTTGTGAGTTCGAGTTACCCCAAGAGCAAGGTGGGGAGTTCTTGGAGGGAAGAATGTCGAGGGTCTATTGGAAATAGCCTCTCTACCCAGGGTAGGGGTAAGGTTTGCGTACACACTACCCCTCCTCAGACCCCACTAGTGGGATTATACTGGGTTGTTATTGTTATATTTGATCCCACAAAGACATCGAGCCCAAGGGCCACCTCACTCGGGGACTGTCGCCCAAAGCAAGTCCGAACAGCCTGGGATAATAAAGCCCGAGGGCACAAAGCTTATTTGGGAGTGTCCGAACATTAAAGGGTACGACCAACCACATTTAGAAATAGTTACCTTGGTCAAGCCCAGATGACTCGGGGTAACAAGCCCACTGGGAAACACTCGAACTAGAAAGGCTACGGCCGTATTAAAACGGCTCGGAGACGTCCGAGACCCGTAACAAAAAAAATAAGGCCTTCAAAATTTCTAAACCGGTTCAAAAGGCTACCCTCGAAAAATTATAATCTAAAAGGTTCTAAGTATTTTGGGGAAAGCTTCCGGTCATACTGAGCCCCCACGAATCGTAAACAAAATAATATCGAAAGAAAGGCTTGTTCGAACCTTCGGTCAAGACCTAAATATTACATGCTAAGGCATTTCGTTATATTTGGAATCATAAAGAACAAAGCGAAAGGAAACAAGCTTAAAAGTTGTCGAAGGGAAAAAAGAGCATTATATATATATATATATATATATATATGAAAAGATCTTTACAAAGGCCAAACGGCCTTGACAAAAAAAAAGGTACAAAGGTACAAGAATACAAAAACAAAGAAAAATATACAAGGCACTTAAATGGCCTGGTCTCCACCAGAGCCCGCCTCGTCACCAGCACCAGTTTCTTCGCCTCGGCTTCGAACCCCTTAGCACTTTCAACCTCGGCCAATAAATCAAAACCCCGAGCATGAATTTCTTCGAGGCCCTCCCTTCGGGCGCCACTTCACGTATTCGGTGATATCGTTCAGTCGGTCCTGGGATGCCTCAGCATCGGCCTTATACTGGTCCACCATCTCATTGGCATCAGCTTTGGTCACTTCAACCACCGACTTGGTTGCTTTCAGCTCCTTGGCAAGAGTCTCTTGATCGGAAACAACCGAGCTTAGCTGAGACTAAAGCTCCTTAAATTTTTGGGACTGGGCTTTAGACTTCTCCTTCGCTGCCCGAAGCTGGGCCTCCACAAAGGCCAACTGCGCCCGGGCAGTCTCCTTTTTCGAGGTTAGGCGGTCCATCCTGCCTCTCCACTCTTTGGCCTCGACCTTGACTGCATCTATTTCGGCTCGGAGTTAGTTGATCCGATCAATCTTCTACTAGACCTGCGGGTTTTGACCATTAGTCACCGTGTCTAGCTCATCATCACTAACTTCATAGATTTTTACCTATTCAACCAGTTCGGCGTGTTCTTTCCAAGCTACTTCCAATTCAGCTTAAAGGCTCTTAGCCTCTCCTTCACGCTGCTAGCTGAGAAGTTTGTATGTATCTCTCTTCTCAGTAAGCCCTCTAACTTCGGCTTCGAGCTGGTTCAACTCATCCCGATATCGGAGAAAAGTTTTATGGTGAAGCACGGAGGCCTACAAATACGAAGAAGAATATTAAAATTATCAATGAATTAGTTCAAGTATAATATGGGGAATTGAAAACATCGAGAATTGTCTAAAGTTACCTGGTTCAACACCTGTTGTGCTTCGTTGAACAAGCAGGGCACATCTACCACGTTCATTTTGGCTTGGCATTCCTCGGTCACCAGGCACCGAAGGTAACTGGCCACCCCTACAAGGGAGGAAAGAACCCGGGCATCCTCCAGAATGGAGATGATGATGGATCGCTTCCGGTCGGGATCAACGCTGGGGCCAGGGTACCGGTTGATCAGTTTTGGGCTCGAGGTAGGCCCACTTGCTCCCGAATATGGACTCTTCTTCGGTACCTCTAAGTCACCCAATCCGGTGACGTCCTCCGTAGCAGTGGAATCCAAACCATCAAAAAAGCTAGGGAAAGGGTCGTCCGCCCCATAGGCCCCCTCGTTGGGGCGTTCTGTTACCGCTTGGGCCTCGTTGTACATAGACTCAGTGAACTAGGGTGACTTTGTGATGTATATCACACCAAGTTCCTTCTTTGGGGCACTGCCCTCATACCCGAAAGCCTCGGCCCCGGCCTCCTCATTGACCTATTTAGCTTGAGGCAGATCGGCCTCGCGATTTTCTGGTTCTGAGACCCCCTGCCCTTTAAGATGCGACGGCACGCGGGCCACAAGAACAAATGGTTCTTCTTGTTGTTAGGATTCGTCTCTCAGCCGATAGAGCGAATCCAAATATGGTGCTCGGGCACTGGTGCTTTCTTTTGACTTGCGCACCGGCCTTCTTCTTGTTTTCCTTTTCTCCGAGCTCGAGGAACTCGGAGCCCTTTTTCTTTTCTTCTCTTCGGACTGTCTTGGAGCAGGGGACTTGGTAGGTAAGTCCTCACCACCGGCTGGAGGCCTTAGCTCGACGTCCTTAGATAAGCCTGCAAAAAGAAATAAAGGGAGTAAGGGCTTAATATTAGAAGAGGAATCCTAATACTACCTACTCGGGAAAGAAGTCTCACCATGGTAACGGGCCTCCCAATGGCCCTT
>AWOL01S0263516.1:0-12382 GCA_000715115.1 Nicotiana otophora
GGTGTTGGTTGAGTTGAAGGAGGTTGAGTTTGTTGCCATTCTTCCAACCTTTTATGATAATCTCGTCTCCACCCAGTGTTCTCTTATACCATCCTTTTTCTTTTTCTTATGCAACTCCTCAAAGACCTCTCGCTCTGTTTCCTTTTCCTTCATAACAAAAAGTATGAGTTAGACATTACAAACGTAAAATTTTATATGTAAAACTAAGAAAATTTTTATAAGTAATTACCAATCCTAGTTTATGGGCCGCAAAAGTAATCGAACCTCCTGTGTGCAACGAGCTACCTTTACTAGAGGCACGGTTTTCTTTTGCTTGTTCATTATTTGCCTTCCATTCTACGGCATTCTATTTCTCAAGAAGTTTATCCCAAACATCTTTTCTTAACCAATCCGACATTTTAACGGAATTCCGAGCAGCGAATATAGTATCTTTAATCCTTATGGCAGCTTTCTTCTCAAAATACTATTTATTTTATTTTGATGTTGAAGATGCCATGTACACTTTGTCTACAATATAAAAAAGTAACATTAGATGAAGACGATAATTATTAAATAAATATAATTAATTTTTACCCTAAATTGATTCCATATTTGCTCTCTGATGCTGTACGGTATCTTTCTCCAAGAAGTCCACGGCTCATGATAAAATGGTTTCAAAGAATCCGTAACCAAATGTGTAGTCTGAAAGGATGGCAAAAACATGCATTAAAGTTAACATATATATAATTAATAAACATCTTAAAATTTCAAAAGTTTTAATTGCAAATAAATATTCCTTAATGTTAACATATCTAAAAGTACATTCAAAACATAAAAATTAGTATAAGAACCTTCNGCAGCGCCGGCGAGTGCTGGTGGTTAATGGCAGCGGCGGGTTTGGGTGGGGGGAAGTTTGAGTGAAAGAGAGAAGAGAGAAGGAAGAAAAGAGGGAAAGGAAAAGAAAGGGAGTCGCTGATAGGGTTTTTTAAAAAACTCTCAGACCGATTCCGTCGGTACTTTGGTCAAAGTAGTCAACCTCGTTTTACTAAACATTTTCGACCAAACCGGTCGCTATTTTTTTTAATTGTTTCCGACCGAATTGGTCTCTAATAGTGACGCAGAATTTTCCGCCAAAATTTACGACGTATATAGACGTAATATTAGTCGTAACTACTATTAAAAATTAAAAAATATATTTTTATGCAATTTTTTGACTGATTCCGTCGGAAATTTCCTACTACTTTTTTTCGTCGGAAATGGGCCGTTTTTTAGTAGTGTCTCCAGTTATGGACATAAATTTTAACTTGTTGGTTCGTCTCTTCCCCGGTACGCTCATGTCTTTATATCATAGTATTTCTAAATCTGCTTACGCCTACTTGAGTTTGGGGTTTTTACTTCAATTTTACGGATTATTCCAGCAATTTGATAGATATTATGCCTTATTTTTTGATAAGTGGTGAGTGCAATTTTAAAGATTTGATAGATTTTGTGCCTTACACCTAATTGACTTGGGTTTCTGCTTCAATTGTTTGTTTTTGATTTACAGGATCTCAAGAGAAAAGTGCCTTTGAGAAATTGTACTCTCTTCTAATGCCAAACTGTAAGTCTTTTTTTTTTCCATCTTCTTAAGTTTTATGATGTTTATTTAAATGCTTTTTTTTCTTCTGTGTTGAAACAAGTTTAGATCTTTTTTCACCTGATTCATGGCTAAGTTTTTGCTTATTCCATAATTCATTGATTTTTTAATTATTAACTGTAAATGCATCTAACTGGTATATTTTATGATAATTCAATTATAAATTTCTCACAAGATCATTTTATTTTATATTTCAGTCTAGTGATTACGAAGAGTGCTTCATATATTCTTGGATGCATAAAAATCAACACGTGCAATGAGGGCAGCAACATAAATCATCAAGATCAAACGGGGATGACAACATGAATCATCAAGCAAATTCTTATATTCGTTTAATGTGGAATGTCGTACATTATTTATGATATCTATTACCATTAAGCCTCACATCAGCTAGTTCTTTTCTTCAAATTTTAGTTACGGTAAAAGAGTTATGTACGGCAGATACCATTAATTGATTAATATAAATGTGTATTTTGGAATTTTAAATGTCAATTTGTGCAGAATAAGTTATTTCTCAAGCTAATATTTTATTACTATTAGTTTTAATATAACATGCACGCCATAGAATAATTGAAAATTTGTAGACAAAAATAGATTAACGAAGAAACAGGGTGATATGAACTTTCATCGCTACTAAAATCAATATTCTATCAAAATAATAATAATAAAATAATCTAACCTCGACTTTTTTTGTATGATTTGTAGCCATAAAACTTTTTGTCCGTAGCTAAATAAAAATACTTTTGCCACGGACTAATATATGAAAGCAGTTACATATCTAAACTTTCGTGGCAAATAAATTTAAAACATTTGCCACGCTATATCACTTTGTGGCTACCATATAAAAATAGCTACAAACTCGTTTGTTGTGGCAAAAGTATAAAATTATTTGCTATAAATATATTTGTCGTGGCAAAAGTATAAAATTATTTTCTGTGAATATACCTACAACACAAAATTTTCGTAGCAATAAGTATTAATCCTTAGTCATGGATCATGTAAAGTTTGTAGCTAAATTTTAGCTACGCTACATTTTGCTACGAATGCTACGGAAAATAATATGGTGGCTAAAGTATTTAGCCACAAAAATTTTCATAATTAGCTACGTTGTGTTTTGTAGCTATAAATGCATTATGTTGTAGTGCTTGCACTATCCAGAAGTCATTACTGTATAGGGTGAAACATGATATGACACGTGATCATCTAAAGGAAAGACACGTGGAACTCAAGACGGGGATAGCTGAAGACCGAACGCAGCCATTTCGCTTGTCACCAGAAGGGATAACGTTTATCAAGGTGTATTAAATATTCTGCGCCCGGTAGCATTTAATAAGAAATATTTTGCAGCATTAAAAGCGACGGCCCGTTATAGATAATTTGGCATTTATATTCACCGTTATATCTTCATCAATGACCCTCATAATTAACATTAAAGGAAGGCACGATCCTAGGACCTCCTTCCCTAGACACAACTATAAATAGTGAGCCCAGTTATCATTGTAAGAGGGACGCGATTTTTGGCTAAACTTACACTATATTCTATACAAAGTGTAATATAATCTTACTTTCCCGCTTTGTGATCTCATCATTGTTGTGCCCGGAAACTTTGTTTCCGAAACTGTCATCTTTATTGTTTCATCTACATTTTAGGGCTAAGTATTGTACATTTTTTCAATTATTATATTATTTCACGATCAAATTAGTTCACTTGTCTAGAAACCACGTATAAATTCAACTGTACCATTTTATGGGTAAATAATTTGGCGCCCACCGTGGGGCGTAGACATCCGTGCAATTAAATTGATCCTTGCTTTCTTTCTAACGTGATTTGATTATTTTGTCTTAGAAAAAATCACAAAAATTGACAGATAACTCTGTTAACAACACGCACAACCCTGAAATTCAAGAAGATCGGCCTCATTTCGAGGATTCAATCAGTGACACCTGCAATGAGAAAAATAACGCCACGTTGGTGCATGACAGACAGTACCCTCGATAGGTTCGGGAGAAAACTCCCAATGATGCTGATGAGGAGCATGTCGTGGATGCGGTGAGGGTCTTGCAAGAGAAACAGACGATCATTGTAGGCCATCTCACGCGACAGGAGAAGGTTATGACGGAGCTGAAAGCAGGCACTATCGGGGGGCTTTGAATAATGCAAACAGACGAAATACAATTCCTCCCAGTGTTCCCATAAACCAAACAATGCAGAGAGTCGACAACAACATTCCCAGGGGTGAAGTTGGCTCCGACGGGGCTAGGGGGACAGATCCGGTCTCAACAACGAGAACGACTCGTTTAAGAATGAACTTTTACGGTTTATGAGGGAAGTAAACGCCCGCATGGACCAAATTTCGGGTGCGCCACCAGTATTGAAAGACTCGGACTCGAAGAAGTATACTCAATTATCGTACAAGTCGAGTGCGACACCATAACTAATCCCGAAGCATTCAAAATACATGGTATGTGCCAAAGTACGACAGGACTTTAGACCCACATGAGCATATTACCACCTACATAACAGAGGTAAAAGTAAATGATTTATCTCCTCACAAAATTGATTCTGTGTTGCTAAAGAAATTTGGAGAAACTCTCACGAGGGGATATCTGACGTGGTATTCATTATTACCCGAGCATTCCATAGATTCCTTTAAGATACTGGCGGATTCTTTCATCAAGGCTCATGCTGGGGCCAGAAAAGTACAATCTCGGAAGGCCAACATATTCAGGATCGCACAGGGATCCGAATTATTACGAGAGTTCGTTAATCGATTCCATAAAGAAATACTGTTGCTCCTGGCTGTCCCGGATGAATGGGCAGCTGAAACATTCACCAAAGGATTGAATCCGAAAAGCTCAAACGCTTTTCAGAAGGTGAAAGAGATCCTGCTTGAGTTTCAAGTAACAACTTGGGCAGATGTCCACAACCGGTACGAGTCAAAGATAAGGATCGAAGATGACCAGGTCGGTTCTGCATCATCGGTCAAAGGACGGGATAAGAGCAGAGAAAAGTCAAAGGATGACTACGACACGGACATACGGACTTCGAGGGGCTGAGTTTTGCCTTACTAGCGGACCGAAGGTCGTGGCAGAAACTTCCGGGCAGCAAACAAGTTCACCGTTGATAGAGGGATCGGTCGTGGTAGAAACAATATATCACTTCAGGATAGAGAGACACCGGGGTCTCGGGATCCTTCTCACTCTAAGTTATCGGAATATAACTTTAATGATAGTATAGTGGAGCTGGTGTCAGCCATGAGAAACATTAAGGAGGCACAATTCCCGATACTTATGATATCTGATTCTAGCCAGAGAGATCCCAACTTATGGTGTGAATACCATGGGACAAACAGCCACCGAACAGAGGACTACTGACACCTCCGGGAAGATGTGGCCACACTATTAAAGAATGGTCACCTTAGAGAATTCTTGAATGACTGAGCTAAGAACAATTATGATTGTAACAAAGACAATGCAAAACCTTCGAAAGCAGGAGAAAATTCCCCATGCCAAACGATCAATATGATCTTCGGAGGAAATGAGATTAATGGGGTCACCTTTTCGGCAGCGAAGAAGACGAATGTATCAATAACTCATAGTAAAAGACTCCGGGAAGACAATATCAGTTTCATGGAGGAGGACGCACATGGATTGGTGTTACCACACAATGATGCACTGGTAATTTCTTTAAATGTGTTAGATTTTAAGATTAAACGTGTTCTAGTGGATCCAGGAAGTTCGAATAATATCATACAATGGAGAGTACTGAAGCAAGCTAAACTCACCAGAAGCATTATTCTAGCAACAAAGATCCTCGCTCGATTCAACCTCGTGAGCATGACGATCCGGGGAGAGATTTTGCTACTCACGAACGCTGAAGGACTAATGAAAACAACTCTTTTCGAAGTAGTAGATGGTGACATGGGATACAATATCATCTTGGGAAGGGCATGATTACACGAGATGAAATTTGTACCCTCAACATATCACCAATTGCTGAAGTTTCTAATGACCGAAGGAATCAAGCAGATAAGAGGTAATCAACCGGAAGTAAGGGAGATGAATGCAATTTCGGTTTCCAGTAGCAAAGGGAAAGAGCACGTGGCATAGATATTACAAGAACCAGAACCTACTCCCAAGCTAGAAGAGGTTAGCCTGGGAGCGGATTCGTTAGAACATTACCAGGTGCCGAGATATTTCCAAGTTCCAGAAGAGACAGACGCAACGAAGTCCACGGTGGAGGAATTGGAGCAAGTTGCATTGTTCGAAGAATTCCTAGAAAGAAAATTCCATTTGGGTGGCAGGACTGCACCTGAAGCTCAGGTCTAGTTTTATTGAATTCCTTAAATTTAATGCCGATTGTTTTTCATGGTCGCACGAGGATATGACAGGTATCCCGACGGAAGTAGCCATGTACAAGCTAAGTTTGGATCCCAACGTACCTCTGGTAAGACAAAAGAAATGCCCTATTGTTGAGGTCAGGAATAAATTCGTCAAAGAAGATGTAACTCACTTGCTTAATATCGGTTCAGTCCGAGAGGTAAGATATCTGGACTGGCTAGCCATCGGAAAAAAATACACCCAAGCCGCATATGAAAAGGACGTAAAAAGTAAACTTGCACAAATTATAGAAATCCTCACGTAAAAGGGATNAAGACAGATGCAACGAAGTTCACGGTGGAGGAACTGGAGCAAGTTGCATTGTTCGAAGAATTCCTAGAAAGAAAATTCCATTTGGGTGGCAGGACTGCACCTGAAGCTCAGGTCTGGTTTTATTGAATTCCTTAAATTTAATGCCGATTGTTTTGGATGGTCGCACGGGGATATGACAGGTATCCCAACGGAAGTAGCCATGTACAAGCTAAGTTTGGATCCCAACGTACCTCTGGTAAGACAAAAGAAACGCCCTATTATTGAGGTCAGGAATAAATTCGTCAAAGAAGATGTAACTCGCTTGCTTAATATCGGTTCAGTCCGAGAGGTAAGATATCTGGACTGGCTAGCCATCGAAAAAAATACACCCCAAGCCACATATGAAAAGGATGTAAAAAGTAAACTTTCACAAATTATAGAAATCCTCACGTAAAAGGGATAATGCTCGGAACCAAAGTGCTTGGAGGAAAAGCATTCGAGACTACACATAGTGAAGCATAAACAGAAATACGTGCGCAGAATTCTTAAGCAAATGCAAAGGGTAAAGACTCACATGGATATTCAAACACAAGTAAGACTCAAACAATACTTGAGCAAAAATATGTCTTTATTTACAAGAACATTCTAAAACGGTAAAGCTACAAAATGGGAAAAGAAAAGAAAAGTTAAACTGCAGTGTCTCCGGAACCAGGAGGAAGAGAAATGTCCACATCCTCGGGAGAAATAGGTGAGCCCACCGATGTCTCGACATTTTCCCCAGTCTGGTCTTTAGCATCGCCGCCCTTCGATCCATCTTTAGTTCCCGAAAACTCAGAACCGGAAATAGATGAACCAGGAGAATCAGACTGCGCCTGGAGTCCATTTTTAGTAGCCAACTCAAGCTCCTGGGCCTTAGTAATTTCGACATCAAAGTTAATGATACCTACTTTGGCCTCTTCCAGGGTTTTTCTCCTCATGTTGTACATGGCATAAGTTATTTCAACAACGAGGGAAGTCGCTCAGTGCTTAAGTTCTTTTTGTTGGGTAACCTCGGCAGAAAGGCTTTCCCGGGTGGATCTAGCAGATTTGAGGTTGATATCAAGGTCGCGGACAGTTGAACTAAAGAGCCTATTATGCTCGATAGTTTTATTGTACTTCTCTTCCAACTGGGCATGTTTCACTCTCACAGCAGCAAACTCTTCGATTTTGGAGTTCAAGGCTGCTTCTAAGTCAGTTAATTTTTCGGCGGTAGCAACCTCGCGCTCGGTTGCAGCAAGAATGACGTCCTGGATTTCATCCTATTTGGCCTTGGATTCATCAAATCTATCCCTCAGCGGCCCAATTTCTTGGCTAAGGGTTTCCACTTCTTGCTCACTTTGCTGCAAATGAGCCTCCAAAACAACGACCTCAGTAGCTTTGGTTCTAGTTCTGTGAGACAAAGAATAGTTTGGTCCGGTTCCACCAAAAGCTGATTTCATTCAGAAGTAAGTTCCTCCTTCTCACGAATAAACCTATGAAGGCCCTCAGAAGTAAGCAAGTTGGCCTACAAAACAAGAAGAAGTAAGACTTAGAATACATTCATGCAAAAGTAGAAGAAATAACAAAGGAAGAAAGGAACGCACCGCCGCAACATTGTTCAACAAACACTCCTCCGAGAGTGCTTGAATCCTTTCCCAATCTTTCTCTGAAGCCAAAGGCTTCAGATAGTTAGCAAGCTCCACCTGCCGGGAGAGAAGGTTGCACCCGGTAGAAACCAAAAGGATAAAATTCCTCCTCTTTTGTGGTCTTCGGAAAGGGCAACGTAACTTTGCCCAAATTCCCATGAACTGGGGACTAGGGAAGAGGAACACCCTCTCCATGGTCAGGTGCGACCAGCGGGGATGATGTAGCAGTTGCTGGTGGAAGAGTGGATGAAGGTAGAAATGATGTAGCAGTTGTTGGTGTTGGTGAAGGCGGAGATGAAGTTGATAGAGTCGAAGGATAAGAAACAGTTACATCAAATGCAGTGCTGGTGGATGGATGCCCGCCAACCAAAGACGACGAGGATCCGGTACTCAGTCTCCCAGTACCAAACACAATAATCGGAGCCCGAAATAGGGAGTTGTCATTATCTACCAAATTAAATTCTCCCCAAAGTATCGAGACATCATCCTCGGTTGGTGTAATTGTCTCAACAGGTCAAGCATCCCGTTGAGATGATGAGGATTGCCACTTTCTATGTAGAGAAGCTTCATCATCACTTGATTTAATCATCATCATCAATCATCACAGTGTCTATGACCGACCCAGAAGGAGGACCAGTCACCATCGCCACCGGAGATGACTCGGGGGTATCAGTCCCTCTTATTCCTTTCCCCAGCCGCGGAGGAACGTCTTCTCTTCTGTTGTTTATCCTCCGGTCGGGACTACGTAATCAAGTGTTTGCGCCCGAAACAGGCCCGAAGATACCTGTCCGAGTAAGTGCATCCTAAAATAGCCTTGCTCTATCAACAAGATCAGCAAAGACGTTCTCCTCTAGGACAACAACAGAGCCTGCAGGTAGACCTAATTTTGTAAACAAGTCAGAAGGGTTCAACCAAGTCCTCCATATACAAAAAAAATAGAAGCAAGGTAAGTTAAAATTACCATGTTTTTGTTCTTCCACCCGTATTTAAGGGCCAGTTCTTTCCACAAATGGGTTTCGGACGTCGTGACGTCCAAGATCTTCTGAACCCACCGGTCCAAGCCTTCCACCACCGGTGGGATCCATCGAGTTACTGAAACATGCCAAGGGTGAAGAGTCGATATGGCCATAGAAGAATATTTAGTGAAAGAAAATATATTAAATAAAGATCTTACAAGTGCGATTTCAAGCGGCCAAAAATGATGAAGCCGTTGTCGAAATGATATTATTGGTGGCAACTGCAACAAACTGTTCCGTCCGCCCACAGTTGTTATTGTCATTCATGCTAGTCAACAAAGCATGGGGGTGTAGAGGCCTATCATACGAGATAATGTTAGCTCTTCTCCAATCTCCTGGAACAAGCATCGAAGGCAGGTGACTGTCCTCCACACTTAAGGACTTACCTGTGCCAAACATACCTCGTAGCGAAGATAAAACTCCGCAATCACAGAATCAAGCTCTCCACTCAAAGAAAACGTACCCAAAGTAAAGGGATACGTGTAAGAGTATGTAAAACCTTCCTTGGGAAGGATCACCCGCTCCGATAGATCAGGAGCAATGATATCCAACTCATGGAAGCGGCAGTCTTCCTTCACAGTAGTAATACTGGAAGGACGAATGGAAGAAGGGTACCTACTAATAGCCCATGTACGAGGGTTAACATTATGGAATTTTTCTTCAAAGTACTTTCTGGTACTGAGTCTTCTCGAGATAATGGAACCCACCGTTGGAGAAGCAGAGTCCTTGGCTGTGTTCTTGTTCTTTGAATAACCGGCACGCTTGGAGGAAGAATCCATTGAATAAGAAGAAAGAAAAGGTTTTTGTTTGAAGAGAATTAGAGAAATGATGGAGAACAAAGATGCAAAGTTCGAGAAATTATGAAGTAAAAAGGAAAAGAATAATGCGTATAAGTAAAAGTTTGGCGGTTAAATTCATGATCATAATTACCTCGATAATCGGCAAAAGTTATGCTGAATCGTAGGATGACGCGTGTTCGGGGCACTAAATGCGGAGAGACGTGCGTCAAATCACCATCAGAAGCCTTCAGAGGGAGTTATAGTAATTCCCGCCAAAAGAGTATTTCTACCAACTTTCCGGTAATACAAATTTATGTCACCCGAAAGCAGGGGGACTATCTGTATAGAGTGAAATATGATATGACACGTGGTCATCTAAAAGAAAGACACGTGGAACCCAAGACGGGGATAGCCGAAGATCGAACACAGTCATTTCACTTATTATCGAAAGGGATAATGTTCATAAAAGTATACTAAATGCTCTACGCCCGGTAGCATTTAATAAGGAATATTCTGTAGCATTAAGAGCGACAACCCGTTACAGAGAATTTGGCATTTATATTCACCGTTACAACTTCAACAATGACCCTCATAATTGACATTAAAGGAGGGAACGATCCTAGGACATCCTTCCCTAGACACAACTATAAATAGTGAGCTCTGTTATCATTGTAAGGGGGAGAATTTTCTAGCTAAACTTATACTATATTCTATACAAATCTTAATATAATCTTACTTTCCCGCTTTTTGATCTCATCATTGCTGTGCCCGGAAGTCTTGTTCCCGAAACTGTCATCTTTGTTGTTTCATCTAAATTTTAAGGCTAAGTATTGTACATTTCTTCAATTATTGCATTATTTCGGGATCAAATTAGTTCACTTGTCTAGAAACCACGTATAAATTAAACTGTACCATTTTACGGGTAAACAATTATACTATGTGCTAAGTTGCTGACAAAGCATACTTGAGAGGGGAAAGAGAGACCCAAGCAAATGATGTCATCTTCAATATAAGAACCTAATATAGAACTACTGCACATAGAACTTATCAATGCGATCAATTTAACAGTAACGGTAATTGCCTTCAAGCAAATCTTAAGACTATTTAGCAGCAGCTTAACTAACACAGTGATGAACCTACTATCGTCTATATATTTTTGAGTCTGTAACTAAGAGCCCGTTTGTTTTTCAATTAGTTATCCTCATGTTGGGAATTTAAATGAAAGATCTTTACATGAAATGAAAAGTTGCCACTTTTTCTAAGCAATTGTTCATAAAAGATCAAATTAAATACTCTAATAGATAGTCAAACATACTCTTAATATTGGGAAAAGAACACTCTAACAAGCTTATAAAAACTTTCACCATTTCTAAAAGCATCACTGCATAAAATTTTGACATCTAATAAATGTATAAAACATAATAGATGCTTTTCAAATTTAGCATGCAGCATATACAACAGGACAATCCTAGATTCTAATGCTAATGTTTACCCAAAAAACGGATAGAGTTAAATTTATACGTAGTTCTAAAAATATGTGATAAAGCTCGATACAAATCGTAAGGATAAAAAGGAAAATCAAATATCGATTACCAAGAATGTAAAATGGACAAAGTTGTAAAGAAGAGGATTTTTAGGACTAAGCAGATGGATCAGTTTTTTATTAGGCTCAAAAATAATAACTCTTAAATATCAGAGGATCTGGTGCTTGAATTACAATGTGAGCCTTTTCTCCAAAAATCTCCCTCTCAGAAATGATAAAACCCTCTTTATAATAGAGGGACCTTACTTTAAATATAATTAAAAAAATACTCAATGGGAGATCCATGATAAATTAGCTTTTCCACAATTCCTGCCAAGATTCCCTCATCTAGTGGGATTGCAATGGCTTATGTCTGTGAGTCCGATCTGACTCGGGCTTTTGATCTCGGCTTGAGCCTGATTCTATCTCGAGCTCTCGATCTTTGGCTTAAGCCCGATTCTGACTCGGACCCTTGAATTGATTCGGGGTCGATGTTGGTTGGTCTCCGACTTATAAGCTTGAAAGGTTTACTCTGCATCATAGTTTGATTTGGATTCGAGCTCAATAATGATATCGAACTCGACATTGATCAGCCCCTCGGGTTCGAGGCTTGTTTGCTTTATCTTTGGAAACCATCTCGAAGTCTCACTTCGATCGACTATCATTCAAACTCGAGCAGACGTGCGAAGGCCAAAATCTATTTCGACCGTATACAGATAGTCCTCTCGTTTCTCAGAAAGAATATGGTAAGAAACGATATGATCTTTTAACAACTCGATCGGATTAGANTCTATTTCGACCGTATACAGATAGTCCTCTCGTTTCTCAGAAAGAATATGGTGAGAAACGATATGATCTTTTAACAGCTCGATCGGATTAGAACCTGACGTTTCTATCGGGCTCGACCATGATGCATGTGATAGCTGTTCCGTCAATTTAGTCTTTCAAGGCATTTAATGCATGTCAGATGGTGGTCGGCCACCACTGATACTGAACCGCCATCACTTGAACCTATAAATAACCCTTTCTTTTATTATTTACCACTTTTACATCTTCTATCTTCCAAATTTTCCAAGTCCCTTTTCGTATTCTCTAACTTACCCATAAATCTGTGATTTCTTTTTGCAAAAGCCCCTCTTCAATTCTACCAAATC
>AWOL01S0263529.1:0-11378 GCA_000715115.1 Nicotiana otophora
TACCAATCCTAGGGGAGATTTCCCCCACACAAGGTTAGACAAGTCACTTACCTCGACTTGCTCTAATGTAACTCGCCTACTTGATATCAGTTCAATCTGAGAGGTAAAGTATCAAGACACGCTAGCTAACGTAGTAGTAGTTCCAAAGAAGAACAATAAATTTCGCATGTACATAAACTATAAGGACTTAAATAAGGCATGCCCAAAAGACTTGTTCCCATTGCCGAACATTGATCAAATGATTGATGCAACGGCCGGGCATGAGTTAATAATTTTACTCGATGCTTACTCCGGTATAACGAAATTAAGATGAACCCAGAGGATCAGGAAAAAACTTCGTTCATAACGAAATTTGGCACATATTGCTATAATGTGATGCCCTTCGGGCTAAAGAACGCCGGATCCACTTATCAGCGGCTTGTGAGCAAAATGTTTGAAAATCAAATAGGGAAAACCATGAAAGTTACATAGACGATATGCTTGTTAAGTCTTTGACACAGGTGATCATCTTAAACACTTGCAAGAAACTTTTGACATCTTAAGGAAGCATAACATGAAACTTAACCCCGAGAAGTGTGCGTTTGGGGTCAGCTCCGACAAGTTCCTGGGATTCCTAGTGTTATAAAGAGGTATTGAGGTTAATCCCGATAAATTCAAAGGCATCGAAGACACCCCAGACCAACTATCAAGCGTAAAAGAGGTGCAACAGCTCACGGGGCGATTGGCCGCTTTGAGCAGGTTCATTTCTCGGTCTTAAGAGAAATACCATAATTTCTTCTCGTTACTCAAAAAGAAGAACAATTTCGAAAGGACCCCGGAATGTCAGCAAGCTTTGAGGGATTTGAAAAGATATTTGTCAAGTCCTCTATTACTATCTAAGCCGGAGGAAGGAGAAAGACTGTTAATCTACCTAGCAGTCTCGGAGGTAGCGGTAAGCGCCATTTTGGTCTGTCAAATCTCCCATTTATTATATTAGTAAAATTTTAATAGGAGCAGAAACTCGCTACCCATATCTAGAGAAGTTGTCCTTAGCCCTCGTAGTCGCCGCTCGGAAGCTAAGGCCTTACTTCCAATATCATCCGATAGCTTTGGTGACCACCTTTCCCCTACGTAATATCCTTC
The DNA here is from genome assembly GCA_000715115.1 of Nicotiana otophora. Taxonomy (NCBI): domain Eukaryota; kingdom Viridiplantae; phylum Streptophyta; class Magnoliopsida; order Solanales; family Solanaceae; genus Nicotiana; species Nicotiana otophora. The sequence continues at coordinate 1,123 of AWOL01S0263529.1, forward strand.
AATCCGGGATTGTTACCTTTGGCAACCAAAGAAGCAGTGATGGTGTCAGAATCAACAACAGGAGTTTGGACCCTATTTATGGATGGAGCTTCCAATGTAAAAGGGTCTGAGCTCGTCATAGTATTAACCACGCCTTTGGGAGAAACCCTAAGGTAGGCCATAAAAATGGTTCCTCTGACTAACAATGAAACGGAATATGAAGCTTTGATTGCAGGTCTTGAATTAGCTTGGGGACTAGATTCCGAGGTCATAAAAATCAAATGCGACTCCCAGTTGGTGGTAAATCAGATCTACGGGATCTTTAAGGCCAAAGAGGAAAACATGTAGCAATACGTAGTGAAGGTCCAGGCTCTACTTGCTCGGTTCTGGAAGTGGTCAATTACGCATATCCCGAGGGAAGAAAACGCATAAGCGGATGCATTAGCTAACCTTGGCTCGTCTACGAAAATGAAAGGATCAGACTCTAGTACGGCCGTACAGCTTATGCACTCGGTTCTGAACGCAGATCGATACTACGAGGTAAACGCAACTAATTTTGTCTGGGATTGGAGGAATGAGACCATTGATTACCTCGAGCACGAAAAGTTGCCTAAATATCCCAAGGCATCCCGGGTGCTACGCGCTAAGGCAGCGCGATATAGTTTCAAAGGAGGTCAATTGTATAGGAAATCTTTCTAAGGCCCACTGGCCCGATGTTTGGGAGCCTCCGAAGCTAATTATGTTATACGAGAAGTCCACGAAGGGATCTGCTGAAATCATTCAGGCGCAGATTCCTTAGTAGTAAAATTAGTAAGGGAGGGATATTATTGGCCCTTAATGGAACAAGACGCCAAAGCTTATGTTCAAAAATATTTTAAGTGTCAACGCTATGCACCGTTGGTATATTAACCAGTAGAAACATTGCATTCAGTTTTGTCTCCATGGCCGTTCATGAAGTAGGCAGTAGATATCATCGGACCACTACCGCCGGCCCCTGGTAAGGTAAGGTTTCTTTTGATTTTAACTGATTATTTTTCTAAGTGGGTTGAAGCATGTCATTATCAGAAGATTGGTGAACGTTAAGTGGTGGATTTCTTATGGGAGAACATAATTTGCAGATTTGGGATACCAAAAGAGATAGCCTGCGAGAATGGGCCACAATTTATAGGTGCAAAGGTCACAAAGTTCCTTGAAGACTTGAAAATCAAAAGGATCACATGTTCGCCTTATCATTAGAGCGCAAATCGTCAAGCGGAATCAACGAACAAAGTGATTATACAAAATCTCAAAAAGAGATTAGAAGTATCTAAAGGCAAATGGCCTGAGGAACTTCTAGGTGTATTATGGGTGTACCGAACAACAGCCAAATCTAGCACGGGAAAGACTTCTTTCTCCCTTGTGTACGGAGCAGAAGCCCTAATCCCGGTGGAAGTAGGGGAGCCTACATTGAGATACTTTCGGGTGAATGAAGAAACAAACAATGAAGCAATGTTGATCAATTTGGAGCTGCTTGATGGACGTAGGGACTTGGCGCATATAAGGATGGCAACTCAAAAACAGATAATAGAAAGATATTAAAATCGAAGAGACAACCTCCGTTATTTCAAAGTGGGAGACTTGGTTTTAAAGAAAGTGACTTAAAACATCCGAGAACTCAATACAGGGAACTAGGTCCAACATGGGAAGGCCCCTACCGGGTTTTAGCTGTCATCGAAAAAGGATCATACGAGTTGGAGAATCAAGATGGAAAAAGTCTCCAAGCAACTGGAACGTGGCACCCCTCAAGAGATACTATTGATGATGAACATCACCTGTACTAAAAGTATGTGCTGCACTCTTTATCCCTTTATCTAGTTTTTGTCCCAATTGGATTTTTTTGGCAAGGTTTTTAACGACGCAGCAACGGAAAGCATACTACGAAGGAAGTTTCAACAGCAGCAATAAGACCTTTTAATGACAAGGCACGCATGCGAAGAACCACTCCAGAGCGGTTAGATAGTCTTTTGTTCGATAACAACTACCGGGAAGTTAAGTTTGCTATCGAACAAAGATTACCTGACCATTCACAAGTGCAAGCCACTAGGGGATTGTTAGATAATCTTTGGCTCGATAGCATAAATTCTTAAAAGGAAGTGCAGTTTGTTACCGAACTAAAGATTATCTAGCAATTCATTAGTGGAATCCCCGAAGATGTAAAACTTCCAGTGTTCAAATATGCATTCTTCGCATTCAACAACTGGGGGAAATGATATGAGGATATGGAAACAACGACTGCCGCTTCGACCGAAATATGAAACCCGAAAGCATAGTTGTATCATTGGGACCGGGGACTACACGGCTAGCCCTGTAGAAATAAGTTGTACAAGTTAGCCCCAAGAAATGACAATTTATTTTTAGCACAACGAATGCTTATGTACTTTTGAAAATGGAAGGAATTAAGTAAAATCCATTTATTTCTATCTTATTTCTTGTCTGAACGATGAATTGATTTTGTCATTTGAAAGTTAAACACGTACTTCAAAAGCTAGTGCCGTAATGAACATGAGACGTCCTCTTCAAGAGCACTGTAAATATAAGAGGGCCCTCTCTTATGAAAACCCTCACGATACAGGGTTGATTTCGGAAGAATTTGTGCCCAAAATCCAAACACTTTCGGGGGAAAATAAATCCAAAGCCCTGCATGATCAGAAGCACACAGTAAAACTTGCGCAAACACTTAAATGTAAAAGGACGCAAAGATCAAACTTGCACAAATGTTTAAACGAAAGTACGCAGAAAGGAAAACTTATACGATACTTGAGCGAAAAAAGTGTTTTTTATTTACAATGAATGTGCCAAACGGCACAAGTACAAAAGTTGGAAAAGGAAATAAGAAATTAAGTTGTTGCATCTCCGGAACCCGGAGGAAGCCCCAAAAGAAGTGGGTAGATCCTCCGCCGGTTCGATATCTTAGCCTTCGTCATTTTGACCTTCTGCATTGTCGCCTTCCGGTTCCTATTTAGTTCCCGAGAATTCAGAATCGAAACCAGAATAATCGGTAGCATCAGGCTTTGCCAGAAGACCCCTTTTAGCAGTTGACTCCAGCTCACGGGCTTTAGCGATTTCGGCATCAAAGTCAATGACACCCACTTTAGCCTCTTCCAAGGTTTTTCTCCTCATGCTGTACATAACATATATTTTTTCAACAACGAGGGAAGCCGCTCGGCTCTTGAGTTCTTCTTTAAGTTGGTCAACCCCGGCAGAATGCTTTTCTCGCCCGGATCTAACAGACCAGAGGTTGACATCGAGATCACAGACACTAGAGCTGAAAAGTCTATTATGCTCAATGGTCTTCTTGTGCTTCTCCTCCAATTAGGCATACTTCACCCCGGCGGCAGCAAGCTCTTCAGTTTTGGAGTTCAAGGCCGCCTCCAAATTATTTAATCTTTCAGTGGAGGCAGCCTCGTGGTCGGATGCAGCAAGAACGACACCATGGACTTCAGCCCATTTAGCCCTAACTTCTTCAAATTGAACCCTCAACAGGGCAATATCTTGGTTGAAGGTCTCTACTTCTTGCTCGCTTTGCTACAACGGAGCATGCAACATAATAGCCTCAACAACTTTAACTTCTAGTTCTGAGAGGCGAGCAACAGTTTGGTCCTGCTCGACCAAAAGTTGATCCCACTCGGAGATAAGTTTCTCCTTATCTCGAATCAACCTTTGGAGGCCCTTGGAAGCAAGAAAGTTGACCTGCAAAACAAAAAGTGCGAACTCAAAATACTATTATATCAAAGATAGAAGAGATAATGAAGGAAACGAAGAATATATCATTGCGGCATTGTGCATAGCATTGTTCAACAAAGACTCTCCTGAGAGAGCTTGTATTTTCTTCCTATCTTAGCAAGTGATAAGATAAAAATACCATTCATAAAATAAGTAGTTATTTAATTTCTAATACTAATATTTTTATTTTTATTTGCAGGAATATTATAATTCAGTAAAATAATAAGCAATTTTACACTTAAGAAGACATGTGCGCGAAAGAGGACCAAAGTTCAGATTTACAAAGAAAAATCCAAGACAAACAAAATGGAAAAAGAAAAGAGTAACAATTGCTGGAAAGAGGAAACCAAAAGGAATAAATATTAGCTGACATGTGCTACTTTGGAAAAGAAAACTTGTCAGCAAAACCAATTTCAAGACACAAAGTTTCAATTTGCCAATTAGATCCAAGTGGTCGTGAAACCAATTTGGCATTTGCAAGTTGGCAATTTGGGCCAACTTAAATGAAAAAGCTGACAAAGTTTTATTTTATTGAAATAGAAGTCCGGAAACAACGGGAATTGTTGGGGAGAACTTGCTATAAATAGGGGAAGGCAAAAGCCTCATTCTCGTCAGCTCATTTCTTTGAGCTTTCTAAGTTCTTTTTTGTGAATATTTTCTTTCTTCTTTTAGCCATTATATTGGCTTCATTTTTAGTTCCGAATAAATTATAATGTTAGAAATTACTCTAGCATCTATTTTTAATTAAATAGGAGAAATTATTCTCTTGAATATTTCTTTCTATTTTCTTAAGAATATTTCCGTTTTCAGTACTAACTCCATTATGGAGTAATTTTTCTTGTGTTGGGAGAATGACAGATCTTAATATATCTATAGAATAGTAGATATTATCCCTCAATTTCACATGTTTGAGCTGAAGTTTTTTTCATTTAAATTTTATCTGCTTTATAGTTAGGTGTTATTTAATTTGTCAACATCCATCTATTTCGTACTACATATTAACTTCCTACTAATTCTGTAATCGAAAGAGGCGGGAGAGTAATATAGTTAATTTTGGTATTGATAGATGTTAACTTTTATTTAGTGACATCTAACTCTTATACGTTAAAATTGATTCTATACTTATTTGTAATCGAAATAGGCGAATATTGTAGTAATCAGTTATAACAAGTAGGGTAGCCGAAAGGGACATACTTAAAAGAGCAAGTTTTAGTTTAAGCATATATTTCTGGCTCTTTAATATTATTATTTTGACGATTAATTTGTTTAACCGAGAGGATTGCAATTAATTGTTCAACTTAAGTAATAATATATAAATGTGATCGCGAGAGGCATTTATACATTTGTGAGAAATAGAAATTGAAGGATAATTTTATCTATTATATAATAGAAATATTAAGTGAAGTTATGATCCCAACACCTTTTTATTATGTTTGTGAAAAATAAAATATTTTCTATTGCTCTATTCATGCATTTTTCATTAGTTAATTCACAACTCAACTCTTCCTGATTTTCTCAAATAGTAATTAAAACAAGAAACGCTTGTAGAATAGACCAACTAATCTATGTGGGTTTGACATCTTTCTATACTATAATTTGACAGAGTACGAATTTAAATTTTATACACGGCAGACACCCGTCAAATATTTTGTGCCGTTGCCGGAGATTGGCAACATCTACTTCAAATTAATTGTTTTGTTACTAATTTGAGAATTTACTATTATTATAATTATTATTGTTGTTATCTTCGTTTTGGTTACTACTGTAACTATTAATACTAGTTATGTTTTTTTTTTCTCCTAGTTTTCTCTTATTAACAATATTACTATTTACTATTGTTTTCTTTCTTCCATCTTTTTAATTTTTATTTTACTCTACAATATCATACTATTATTTTTAAGATCAGCTAGCTCTTTTCATAAATTAAAAAAAAAATTCTTATCACTAGTTCTACTAATTATTACTACTATTTTAATTTTTATATATACAATTATTTTTCCTTTTATTGTCACTAGTGCTATCTTAGGAACTAAATTTGATTTTCTTTTTTTAAAAAAATCTTTACTTTAAGGATATCAGGTAGTTTATGACCCGCTCTTGTACAAAAGAGTTGGCGAGTTACGACCCAGAAATTGAAAAATCTCTTCGTTTGCGCAGGAAAGGACAAACATCATCTCCTCAAAGTATAGCTTGTGAAGAAATGGAGAATGAAGAGCTTAACAATAACCAACTTCCACCACATCAAGTGGAAGAATAGTCCGATGAGGTGGCTCCACGACGTGACAGAATAATCAGAGATTATGCAAGGCCGGATCATTTTGAAGGAGAATCAAGTGTGAGGAGACCACCAATTACAGCAAACAACTTTGAAATTCGTACAGGCTTGATTCAAACCATTCAATAGTCATGTTAGTTTACTGGTAATGCGAGTGAAGATCCTTACACCCATCTAATTGATTTTCTTGAATTAGTTGAAACTTGCAAGTATAATGGAGTCACAACAGACTCTATCAGGTTGCGGCTTTTTTCTTTTTCATTAAAAGGTGAAGCAAAAATATAATTGCGAAATCTGCCAAGAGGTTCAATCACTACATGGGACAAAATGACTCAGAAATTTCTTAATAAATATTTTTCACCTGCAGAAACATTTAAAATGAAGCAAGAAATCAATAATTTATACAGACAGATTCTGAATCTGCATGCCAAGCATGGAAACGATTAAAAGCAATGTTAAGAAAATGCCCACACCATGGTATCCAATATCCTGATATCTTATATATTTTTTATCATGGTCTTAATCCCTCTGCTAGAAATGTAATCGATGCAGCATCAAGAGGATCCATAATGAGCAAAACTACTACAGAAGCCATGCAATTGCTCAATGAAATTTTAAAAAATGATGTTTAATGGCCCTCGGATTCTGTCCGTTAAGAAAGTAGCAGGATTCAATCAAGTTGAAGCTTGGAATTCATTAGCACAACAAATTGCAACTCTGACACAAAAAGTTGAGGCTTTTCAGGTAAATACTCAATTATCATCTCAACATAAGAACTGTGATATTTGTGGAGGTAATCATCACAATCATGAGTGTCAAGCTTCAACGCAAAATGAAGAATAAGCAAATGCTATTGGTTAAAGAACCAGTTACCCATTTGGTAGTCCCATGGCACAAAAACACCCAGGATTCCAATGGAGTTACCCAAACGGTGCTGAAAATCCTCAAAGATTTTTAATCAAAAGCAGCAGGTGCATGGACCACCTAAAATCAAAATAGAGGGCAACAAGATTTGCAGTAATATCAACAACAGCCCCAAAGAGCTCATCAACAAAGCCTTGAAGAACAGTTCGATGAGGTGGCTCCACCACATGAAAGAATACTCAGAGATTATGCAAGGCCGGATCATTTTGAGGGAGAATCAAGTGTGAGGAGACCAACCAATATCTTTGGGTACAATATCTTTCTATACTATAATTTGACAGAGTACGAGTTTACATTTTATACACGTTAGAAACTCGTCAAAATTCAGCCATCAAGAATTTGGAAATCCAGATGAGCCAATTAGCAACCCTCATATCTGGGCAAATAAAAGGTTCTCTACCAAGAAACAACGAGAAAAATCCAAAGGAACACCTCAAAGACATCTATCTGCGGTCAGGTAAAACTCTTGATGATCCATATGCAGATAGACAAGGAAAGCCACAAGAAGTGGAACAAGTAAATGAAGATGAGAATAAAAGAGACTATGAACTTCTAAAAATAACAAAAAGATAAAGGAAAAAAGGTAAAATAAAATGAATTTATGACAAATCCTTACTTTGTACCCTTCCCTTTTCCTCAAAAGCTGAAAAGAGAAAAGCTTGACAAACAGTTCTCAAAGTTTCTAGAAATTTTAAAACAGCTCTACATTAACATACCTTTTACAGAGGCTTTGAAGCAAATGCCGGCATATGCTAAATTTCTTAACAAAATTTTGTCAAGTAAAAGAAATTGGAAGAAGTTTTAGTAGTTAAGCTTACAGAAAAATATAGTGTTATACTTTAAAATAAGCTTCCACAGAAACTTGGTGATCCATGTAGTTTTACAATTCATTGTACTTTGGGAGGTGCTCACTTTGAAAAAGCATTATGTGATTCAGGTGCTTCAATAAATCTAATGCCCTTTTGAATTTTCAGGAAATTAGAACTTGGTGAAATTAAGGACACTGGTGTGTCTCTACAATTTGCTGATCAAAGTACTAAAAAACCGAAAGGAATACCTAAAAATGTCCTTGTTAGAGTTGATAAATTTATATTCCCAGTAGATTTTATACTACTTGAAATGGAAGAAAATACTGAGGTACCATTGATTTTAGGTAGACCATTTCTTGCAACAGGAAGAGCAATAATTGATGTCCATCAAGGACAATTAATTTTGCGAGTTGATGAGGAAAGAGTGATTTTTGATATGCAGAAAATAATAAAATATCCTGAGGATGAATCATTGTCAATATCTTGTTTTCAAATTGATTTGTGGAATGACCTTGCAGATGAATATAAAGATGGCCATTTAAATACTGATTCATTGGAAAGATATTTGGCAAAGTCAGGTACTGTCACGACCCAATTCCATGTCAGGCCGTGATGGCATCCACCACCGTTGTTGGACAAGCCAACAGTGAACAACTTAGTAATTTTTTATTTTTTTATTGTTTATTAAGCAATTCCAACATTTAGCTTTACTTACATTTAAAGACATTTGATAAATAAAGGATTTGTTTAAGGCACACAAATGGAAACATCTAAAAAGCAGTTATAACTATTGAATTACAACCCAAAAATCAAAGTCTACTAACACATGCCAAGATCTGGAGTCACAAGTGTGTGGGAAACTAGTAGAATATACAAAAGATGACTATCCTACTGTCTAAAATAGAATAGACAGATATAAACAAAAGAGAAACTTCGACATACTGCTGAACGAATTAGAAGGGGGCAGCTCACCGTGGAATTTCAAACCCGGATCAAGAATGCGTGCCGGATGGGTATCCAGATACACCTGCCTCAAATCCTGCACATTTAAGTGCAGAAGTGTAGCGTGATTACATAAAACAATATGTACCCAGTAAGTATCCCGCCTAACCTCGAAGAAGTAGTGACGAGGGGTCGACTTTGACACTTACTAGGGTCAATAACATGATATTATGAGATTCTAATTAAGCATGGTATACAACAATAAGACTTAGAACAAGAATTTAATTGGTCAAGAAATCACCATATTTAAGAACTTAATCACTTGCTTCCTTTAAAACATAGGATCACACAAACAATGAATCCATATTAATTATGAAAGAAACTTTCTGTTCTACTGTCACACTCAATACCACCGAGGACGTTCGTCCCGATCCAACATAAATATAAATTGTGCACTGCTGAGGGTCGGACGGCGTGAACCATAGATGCATCTATTTTCCCGCTCGTGAATCATACATGTGATGCTGTCAAACATAAATTTAAAGAATTACCCCACTCACGAATCATACATGCGACACGGTTACACAAAGATCTCATAAATTATTATAGTACTCTCCCATTCTTTTCAAAATACGACATTCAAATGAAAACTTTTAAGACCCCCTTATTTTTCCTCAATTCCAATTCCTTTTGACATATTTAATAAGCACACTCCATTCTGCCATTCTCAAGGCAAATAATATACATAAAGCAATAACAATATCAACAAGGCATGGTGTAAGCCTAAGTTTACCCGGACATAACAAGAATAGTAGCTACATACAGACTCTCGTTACTTCGTGCGTACGTGGTACCGCACAAACAACAACACATATTAATTTAGTTCACCTATGGGGTAATTTATCTCTTACAAGGTTAGAAAAGAGACTTACCTCGTCTCAAAACCTACTTCCCAATTCAAGAACGTGCTCAAACCTCTAAATTTGACGCCCAACGACTCGAAGCTAGTCAAATATTACATAAACTAATCAATCTATGCTCAAACGTTCATAATTCCTCCATTTAAGTGATTTCCCAACCTAAATTGCAAGATTACTAAAATTCACTCCCGGACCCACATGCTCAGATTTCGAAAATGCTTAAATAAAGTTGTTACCCATGACCTAAGGAACATAAATATATGATTATCACTAAGTTTCATGGTCAACTTCGTGGTAAAAATATCATTCTTGTCAAACCCTAGGTTTTTCATCTAATCCATGATTTCTACTAATTTTCATGTTGAAAACTACCCAAAATCTATGTATTGAACTCACGATAGGTAGAAATTACGTACCTCCAAAAGCTAGGCGGAAATCCCTCTCAAGAAGCTCCAATAATCGCAAAAAGAGTGAGAGAAAATAAGTAAAAATGGCTTAAGTCCCGTATTAATTGAACCTCATTGCCTCAGCGATTTTCGCACCTGCGGTGCATAGGCCGCACCTGCGGATCCGCTTCTACGAAGCCGGTGTCTGCTTCTGCGGAGTTGGCTGGTCCGGCTAGGGCCGCATCTATGGAAGGGCTTC
>AWOL01S0263627.1:0-15257 GCA_000715115.1 Nicotiana otophora
ACATATAAAACAGTGATTAATTGGCGACAAGTGGCCATTTTGATAGAAGGGTTTAAAATAGCATTTTTTAAATTTATCTAGCATAGATTCAATAACAGAAGTATATCCTTCTTTCTTATTCAAATTATGGAGTAAAAGAGAAATTTCAGCAATATGAACTAAACCATTTGCAATAGTAGGATAATAAGCTCCAGAAAACTCAAGTGTAGCCACATAAAAATTTTGTAAAAATTTTACAACATCTTCAATGACATCCCAAGTTCTAGATGTTAACAAACGGTTAGGATCGGTACAATGAGAATTAGCAACTTCAGTTATAGGCATTCTATATTTATGACAACATCTTAAGAATAAATAAGTATAATTTCACCTAATAACTATTTCTTCATGCATGAGTCTTGGTTTTAGTCCATATTGTACACATTTTCCTTAAATGCATTTAATCTAGCACTTCTATTATTTTCTTTAATTACACCAACAACTCTTCTAACTAAAGTGATCTCATCTCTAAATAATTCAAGGTCACTCTTCATAATTAAATTATAAATATGACATGCACACCTAACAAAAAATATTTCAGAAAGTTGTGGGTGTAGATATAATTTTAATATTATAATAGTAGCATTGTAGTTAGAAGCATTATCAAATAACATACACAAAACTTTTCTGCAAGATTGTAAAATATAGTAACTTTATGGATAGTATTACTTATAAATGCACTAGTAAGACTTTGATCTATATCATATTTTAAAGTAATAATACGTTTTTGCATACAAAAATTATCATCTATCCAATGGCATGTAACAGTCAAATAATCATTTCCATTTACAGCAGGACCAATATCAGAAGTAAGAGAAATTCTACAAGAAAGACTGGCGAACAAATAACGTATATATGTCTGATATTGTCCAAAAAGCCTAAAGATATCAGCTCTACAAGTACTTCTAGGAATACCTTTAAACAAAGGGTTATAAATTCTTTGAATATAAGTAACAAGATATGGTGAAGTAACAAAACTAAAAGGTAAACAACCTAAAACAATCATTTTAGCTAATTCTTCCCGATCTTTCGCTATATCGTATTTACCCATTAAACCATCAGTACCCATGTTAAATTTTTGTTGCCCACCTTCATCATCGGCACCCCATGCAATAGGGTGGTTATCTATCATGTGCCAACGAAGTTGACCCATTCCCCCTGCCTTATCTCCGGTCTCATGTTTATAAACGTCCTTACAAATTAGACATTTTACATAATTTTTATCTTCTTCTAGTCTTTCAAAAAAATTCCTACACTTACTTCTTAATCTTCGATTGCTCTTAATAGGGAAGGGAGGCCTACCTATATTACCACGACCTCCACCCCTAGTATTTTGAGTTTGACTAGCATTACCGGATATAGCTGGTGGTGTTTCAAGATTATCAAGTGATTGAATATCATCTAAATTATCATCTATACCATAATTTTCTTGAAGTCGATCATAATCTACATTTAAATTTTCAGGTGAACTTTCAGAAATATGTGTAAAGCTACTAGAAGAACCACCACTACCTCTTGATTTTTTAGAAATTTTACTCTTACTACTACCACCCCTACTAGTACACGTTTTTTTGGCTGCTCTGAATATATCCATTATGTAAATTAAATTAAGAAAATAAATTAATAATTTTAAATAATAAAATAAAATATACACCAAAGAAGAGAAAGAGATGGAACGAGTGTACCGGGATTCCGGATGCCGCATCAAATTTGATATCAAACTTCAGTTGATAGACTGATACTTGATATTTGATGATATTGAATATTGATACAATACTTCACTTGAATACTTGATATTTGATAATTATAATTTTATAGTGACTAAAGTAAATATTTGATGAAACTTGAAATAATAAGTAATTGAGAATTTAAGAGCAATAAGCAATATTATCAAGAGAGAATTAGAGTAGTAAAAGAGCAAATTGTGAGAAACAATAAAAAAGAATGGGGGGCTATTTATAGTTTTTAAACGGTTAAAATTATAATTTATCAGTTATTAAGGGTGTGGGGCTATTTTTCTTAAGGGGGTAGGCCGAAATGGCCATTTTTGCAAAAAGATGGTCGTTGCCCAACGATCATTTTTGAATTGACCGTTGGCAACAGTCCAGAAATTAAAAAAAAAATTATAACAGTAACCGGGCTGTAGCGGGTTCTAGGGCACCGGTTATCAAAATATGTACGTTCCCGCCGGGCTCCCCGCCCAACCCTCCCAACCCGTCCCCAACCCCTATCCTATCGGGCTTACCCGGGCTGAACCAGGTCGAACCGGGCTGTAATTGGGCTGGCCTGGCCCGATTAACAGGTCTAATTTCAATCCACTCCAATCCTTAGGTACCCCACATTATTCCAATGCTCACAAACAAGAAAGGCCAAAAGTTTCAATGTTAGCCTATTTGACTAGGTACAGAGTTTAAGAAAACAATATAAGACTTTTGAATTTGTAGTGTAAAACGAGACACATATATTTTGTGTGGCTATAAATCACTGAATAAATATGTATTGTTTCCAAATATAGAAAGACATCATTCTTTTTTATACGGACCAAAAAGAAAATAGGTTCACATATATTGAAACGGATGGAGTAGTTAAAGTAAGATTTTGTGCAGTGTTTCTTTAAATAGAAGGATTCTATAATGAAGAATTTTCAGAAACCACTATTGTTTAGTGGCTATTAACTTCCTATAGCTACTATATATATAATTACTTCCTATAGCTATTATTCAGTTGTTACGGGATTGTATTCATTGTATTCGCGCTACTGTATTCGTGAATACAATAGGGAAAATCACTTAAAAAATAGGAGAGTCCAGTTGTACGCGACTGTATTCGTTGTATTTGCGCTACTGTATTCATGAATACAGTAGCAGAAATCGCCTAAACAATAGGGGAGTCCAGCTGTTTAATAACGAAAAAGAGATCAATTAGCGTGTATCGCTCCTAATTTAACTCAACAAAATCAATTCTACATAAAATTTGCTGCTACACGACTGTATTCAATGTATTCGCGTTACTGTATTCATGAATACAATAGCGGAATTCGCCTAAAAAATAGGAGAGTCAAGCTATGCGACTCTACTCGCTGTATTCGCGCTACTGTATTCATGAATACAATAGCAAAATTCGCCTAAAAAATAGGGAGTCCAGCTGTGCGACTGTAATCGATGTATTCACGCTACTGTATTCATGAATAGAGTAGCGGAATTCGCCTAAAAAATAGGGGAGTCCAGCTGTTTAATAACGAAAAGAGGATAAATTAGCATGTATCAGTCCTAATTTAACTCAACAAAATCAATTCTACATAAATTTTACTGCTAATATGATGTATTCCATGTATTCGCGCGACTGTATTTATAAATATAGTTAGGTAATCAAGAAATATGGTGTATACCGTTCTATTCAATTCGACTGTATACAATATTCAATTCACATATATTCATTATTCACCATTATACATTGGATTCAATTCGACTGTATTCAAACAACAAAATATCACAAAACACAGTAATATTCGGTTGTATTCAAAAAATGTAGACCTTCAGAATACATAAACGCATGCGAAAAAAAAATTTATACAAAAATATAATGTATTTGAGTATATTTGTACATATATAATACAATATATTTGTACCAATATATGTGACTAAAATAGCAATGAAGAGAAGAAGGCCGGAGATGGCATTTTTCGGCCAAGCAAAATAGAGTGTAATCCTCTTCGGAGTTATTGAATCGGCCATTAAAGACAAAATTTAAAGTTTCTTCCTCAAAACCTAACAATGACGTAATTTTTTAAAAAAAATAAAGAAAGAAAGAAAAAAAAGAGTGAAGAAAAAAGAAGAATGGCAGAATATTAAGGCGTGAACCGGCCAAAAGCTTTACCAATTATCACGAATTTTTGGAGCAGAAACATTGAGGATCAATTTTGAAAAATTTGCTCCTACAATCTTAGTGTGTGTGAGATAAATCGTTGAGAGAGAAAGAAGAAAAATCTTACTTTGATTTGAGAGAGATCGTGTGTTAACTGAAAGAAAGAGAGAAAAAAAATATAAATAGCGTATTTCACGCCTCAATGGTAGTGTATACCATAAATACCTATTTTGCTATCAAATGTAAAAGGTAAATATAAATAATAATATTTTAAAATAATTTTGATTTATAATAAATAAGGTGTACTAATTTGATATAGAAGGTAAAATTTCCTTCTATAATATGAAGAGCATATGGGCCGGGCAAACAGTTGGATGGAAATAAGGCCCACAAAGGTGCAAAAAGTGGGCCCTGGCAGTTGGAAAATTGGAGGGAAACCCGCGAAGAATCTGTGACCGTTGAATCCAAATCGATTTGATTTAGAAAAGCAGAAAACAGTTGCTAAGCATATTATGACCTGTTTGGTCGAGCTGGAAAAATCATCTTATTTTGAGAAGTGTTTATTTTCAAAAGTATTTTTTTGGCGAGAAATCGTTTGTGTTTGACTAATTAATTTAAAAAGCACTTCTAAACAACAATTAGTGTTTGACCAACGTTTTAAAAAGTGCTTATAAGTGTATTTTTTTGTACTTTTCAAAAAGTGCTTTTGGAAAAAAACTGTTTGTCTTCAAAAATACTTTTTTTCTCCTAAAAGCTTGGCCAAACACTCCAAATTTTAAAAAAAAACATTTTTTTCTTAAAAAATGACATTTAGGGTTGGACAAACTGGCTATCAGACTTTGTTATGAAAATGACATTTAGGGTTGTAATTTAAGAGGAAGAGATCAGCACTCTTTCTTTCGGCGCAGAGAAAAGAATGTTGAATATGAATCTCCTTAAGAAAAAAGAAACGTCACTTTCAAATAGATTGTCCCTATTAATTAAGTACCAAAGGTTTTTCTATTCGATCACCCGGAAATGAATGTGTAATTTTATAATGATTTTTTCTTCGCTTTTCAGTGTGAGTATTTCAAATGAAATCATAGACTAATAAGTAATGTCTTAGACTACGGCAAAGGAACATGGGAAGTCATTTTCTAACTCTCTTTTTTCCCCTCTCCTTTTTCACTTTAAAACAGATAGGAATGAAGGAAAGTTTTTTCCCAACATGCAGTCCCACTTTGTCCGTAGAACATATATTATAGAAGTTGATAAATAAGCACAAAATATTTCTAGTTAACTGTCACTATGTGTAATGTAAAAGTGTTTACCCTCAAAATTGGATAACAATAAATTTGTACGTGATTTTAAGGATATGTGATTTAAAATTAGAAATCAGATTAATGTTGAAATAAACAATGAAAAAATAAATGCAAACCACACAAGTTGAACAATCTTAGCCTTGAAGGTTAGTCACGCTTGAGTCAGGAATGCTTTTATCGGTGCCAAACAGAATGATAAGATAATGAGAACTAGAAATAATAATATATTACTTTGTGATACGTTTTACCGTCTTTTTAATGAATTATCATACCCCATTTATATAGTAGATGACTCATATTCTGGGTAAATTTCTATAAAAGGTAAAAATCTCTTGATTTGCTGATTACCAGTTCTTTACTGATATGTGCCGAGATTCTTGCCGTAATATCCATGCAGTCACGGATATTTCGGTCTTCTGTTAATTATCCTTGAGCTCGTTCGAGGCTAAGGTCGACACCAGACTCAATTTTCCTCGAAGGCAAATTTTCCGACCTCGGATTCTAGCTCGGTGAAACTCGAGTTCGATCTTCCTTCAGTGATCGCCATGTTCCTAACCTAATCTACCAAGTTGAAGTCTAGCTCGATTTCGACTGTATACAAGCATATTAAGAAATCGTCCAAATGGCATCCTCGATGGTCAAATGTTTTTCTTAGTCAATGAGGTTTCATGTGCAAAATCTACCAGGTCACATAGTTTACTGTTGTTGTTCGCTGTTTTGGGGCTTTGTCCATTCGGTCTGGTTCATAATCGGCAGTATTTTGGGGCTTTGTCCATTCGGTCTGGTTCATAATCGGCAGTATTTTGGGGCTTTGTCCATTTCGCTTCATACGGATGAAATAAATTGCATAGTATAATAGTATTTCATTAGTCCCCAATCATATGACACATTTTTAAAAATTTTGAAATGTCTCAGAGAATTGATACTATTTCATTACTATATACTTTTGATATCTTTCAAACATTTAAATCCATTAAACTATTTAAATCTTCAAAATTTGGACCATTTGCATAACTCAAAGGTGAATCAATCTTTTTTCTCTTGTAAAAAAAAACTCAAATATTATACAAATGTTGCTCACTTTATATCGGTAAGAATAGATTTAATTTCAACTAATAACGGAAGATAAATTTAGAGCGTCAAGTAAAATGGCGCGAAACAAGCGCCGGCTGTGTCTCATACGTAGCAGCTAAAGACGGCCCATTAACCTTAATGACAAAAAAGGTGGGCAGTTCAACCGCCGACCCTCAACTTTCACCTCAATGCCACGTCGATCTATCGTCAAAAAATCGGATCCTTTGCTCACTTGTGGAAGAAACTCCAACAGACAAGAATTCTAATTTAATTTGTGCACTTACAGAATGGAAAAGGGAAGAAAATATTTTCCTTCTTTTTTTGATTGAACCTCGCATCTAAACTCACACCGGGACGTCACTTACGGCATATTTGATTAAACTTTTAAAACTAACTTATTTTATAAATTATTTTTTAAAAAAATACTTTTTTTATTGTAAAACAATTTGTGTTGGAGAAGCACTATTTTGGAAGTCGTCCAAACGTACATACATCGCCCGCTTTACAACGGAGTCTCAGTTTATAGCTTTAGATAAGGCCAATGAAAAAGCTGAATGGCTCCTGAATTTCTCGGAAGAGATTTCATTTTGGCCCAAACCTTTGGCACATATATCCCTACATTGCGATAGTCAAACGGCAATAGGAAGAGCTTGGAGCATTATGTATTACGGAAAATCTCGTCACATACGACGAAAACATAATACTTTTAGACAACTACTCTATATTGGAATTATCGCAATTGACTACGTAAAATCAAAGAATAATGTGTCGGATCCGCTAATAAAAGGCCTAACTAGAGAGGTAGATGAGAGATCATCGAAGGGAATGAGACTATGGCCGAGGACAAGTCACTGTGGCGGTAACTCTACCTAAAATAATGGAGATCCCAAAATCTAGGTTCAAGGAGATCAAACAAAGTCATTAGTAACTGTTCAACATTGTCAAAAGTTATTTTGGTTAATTCTCGTGATGAGATAATGTTTAATACAAAGGATAAAGCCTTAAGGCTTTTAATGGTTTCTAAGTTTGATATAGGGTATATCAAATAGTGTATCTACGGAATTACATATTTAGAATCACCTATGTAAGTGTGAAGTGTAAGCCGCTTCAAGGAGAATTCAGTAAGGCCAGTTTTCTATGCACTTGTGAACTAGACGGTGTTCATGGTTGAAACGAACACAATAATAAGAACCAAAGCCGGTTAATGATTGATTATGTGACTTATGGTTGTCTAGAGATACACCAAAGCTCGACGGTTCAAAGATATCAAATCTACTGATTAACCGAGTATATCCGACATAAGTTCACTACGAAAGTTCAAAGGGAAACATACTTATCCAGATGCGATTAATCCTTACTTGCGTTTCACACAATTGTTTATGCATGTTTTCATAATATAGTCATTCCCTATTCATGTGGGGGTTTGTTGGGTTTTCTTTAAGGGTGTGAATGAGAAATGGAAAAGACAACTTTTTGATTGCACCTTTTCATCTCAGACTTTTATTGTCTATAAATTTAGAGGCTTGACCTCATTTTTCAGACATAAAAAATCTGAAAACTTCTCCCCTCTTTTCTACATTGTTGTATTAATTTTTTTCAAATAAATAAAGTGTCAAGTGTGATTTATTTCTTTTGTTGAGTTCGCTGAAGTTATATAATTTCGATTGCCAATATTGCAGAATAATTTTTTCGTTCTATCATGGGAGGAAGTAATCCATAACCTTGGGCAACAATGAAGAGATTAAATTTCTTAAGGACACACACGCTAAGGACACACAAGTAATTTATGGGCTCGAAAATTATTTTATATTTTATTTTATTGAATTAATATTTCTTTACTTCTCTGATTTGCTGGTTTTGACAGCAGATTATCAATAGATTAAAGAGAAGAAAAAGGAAGAAAAAAAATCGTTTCACAATAGGATTGCATTTTGTGACAATTCTTGTGTATCTCCCTGCAAAATAAAGAGACTTCTGCAGGCAGATCTTCTCATGAGCTCAACATTTACAGGCTTTAAACGAAATACACTCTGACCGTGTCGCCTATTTGCTACTACTTCTACACTATTTGCCTATTTCCATGCTTGTTACTCCTATAGACTTGCACAAAATTCATAACGAGTCCAATGTCTCCAATCTCCTTAATGGTCCATGCTTAGTATTTAGTTTTAAACACACTTTTTCAACTAGTAAATGTTTTTCCACACGTATTAGTAGAAAATATACGATTATTTTCTAGAATATTACACAAACATACCTTTCAAACTAATTGTCTATAATAGTAAGCCAGAACAATATTCCTACTCCATTTAAAGCTTACCCTTACCTCAATTTTTACTATGAGATAAAATACTTTTGTGCTGTAATTAAAAAAAAAAGAAAAGAAGATGAACAGTAAATAGTGATCTAGTGACTGACCATCTTCAATGGGTTCAAAATTTGATGAGGAGAATAAAAAAAGCAAAAAAGAATAAAAAGAAAATTGATGGTCTTGTGGAATAGATAGGATCATTTCAAACTTAATTACAGATTTTGAATTTGAATCACAATTGTTTTTTAGTAGAAAGCGTTTGTCTCTTTAATATTCCTTCCATTCAATTTACGTGTCCACAAATGCAGAAAAAGATAATTTCTTTTTATATTTTATTTTTATCATTAATTACTTACACTTTATATTATTTCACAGGATTTTTCTAAATATTATTATTATATGAACGAAATAATTAGATCTTATTCGATATAAATTTAAATTAATCGGTATCCTGATACGAATAAAACCCAGTGAGAAACCAAAAAGAACCCACACTCTACTTTTACATGCAAAGCACGAATTGCTAGGAGTGGGAGAGCATAGTTGTGTGCTGCCACTACCTCCGCCCATAATGACCAATCACAAAGGCGCCAACACGTTGTCATTAACGACATGCTTTCATGTTTCACTCAAATAAGCATTAATTAAGAACTTAATTATTTTTAATTAACTAGTTCTAATTATTACCTCAAGAAAATATGGAGCTGTATTCTTCCAATTCCATACGTGGGCCCACCACCACTCACGTGACAGACGTGCAGCAGATACAGAGAGCCCAAATCGGTGCAATCTTATCTCTCATCTTACCTGGCATCCGCGTGCATTACAATCGCCAATACCGCAAGTGAATATCAAACATCAAAAGACCAACACACCTAGGATTTATATTTTACAGCCCCACAAATTATCTGTCTCACTATTTTTTTCCTACTTATATAATCATCAACTGTCTCCTCCTCTTCTTCCCACTATAATTCCTTTAAAGAAACTGCAAAATTTCATATTCAAAGCTCTCTGAGATGGAGGAATACTCAAAGGAGTGTGAGTTTTGGCTTCCGCCGCAGTTTCTAACTGATGATGACATTCTTTTAGGGTTTAAGACTAACAGTAAAGGAGAGGAAAATGAAAGGAAGAGTTACTTTGGGTGTGATTTTAAGAACGAGTTCTCATACATGTTGGGTCCGCCCTCGGATCTGAGTTCGCCGGTGGAATCAGTTGTCGGCTCAACGGAGACAGAGAGTAGTGATGAGGAAGATTATATCACTGAGTTAACTCGCCAAATGGCTCACTCCACTCTTGAAAACTACAAGGTATATATACCTTCTTCTTCTTCTTTTTTCCCTTTTTGCTTCTTTAAGTTTGCTTTGCTTAACTTAGGTTTTAATTTATTATTTTTTTGTGTTTTTGCGTTGTGTAGGTTCAGGGTTTGTCAAGTTCGCCTCAGTCAACGTTATATGGTGTTCTCGGGTCCAAACAGCAGGGCCCAAAAATTGTAACCCCAAATTACCCTTCTCAGAGTAGAAATGGGGTTGTGGATTTGCTTTATGAAGCAGTGGGCGAAGTTGCAAGAATGAAGATGATGGAGAAAGAGGCTGAACTCTGTCGTCATAAAAGTGGAATATGGGCTCGGCCAAGAAAGGAAAGTCCTGTTCCTGTTGACCCAAAAAACTCCAAACCAAATCTTGGCTCATTTTACTCTAATCAGCCACCACAGTCTTACCAGCAGTTACAAATGGCTCAAGTAAGTTTCAATACTTCATTATCTGGTGCTGATAATAACTTTACTTGCTTTCGTTTTAGTTTTTAAAATTTATTGATTTTTATGTCTGTGGAAATGCAGTTTCAACGGTTGAAGCAACAGCAGATAATGCAACAAGGGAAACGAGTATTGTGTCATGAAAAAGAGGGATTTTGGAACCAGCAGCAGTTGAATCAGGGGAGAGGCCAAAATGGAGCTGGTAGGTCAGTTTCTGCTTGGCCGACTCTGCAACAATCTCACTATCAGCAGCAGCAGACTCAGCCTGGCTCAGGCATGCGAGCTGTATTCATAGGAAATACTGGACCCAAACGCGAGTGTGCTGGAACTGGGGTTTTTATTCCCAAAAGTCCTGGACTACAAACTGAAACCAGAAAGAAGACAGGTACTACCTTTTATTTCCCCTGTTTTATAAACTTAATTTCAAATTCAAATAGAGAAATGCTCGTATATAATTTTATTATGTGTATGCATTGGTGGACCCAAGATTTTGTGTAATCAGGTTCAATTTTAGTATTTATATAAAATTTATGCAATTTTAATATATATATATATATATATATATATATTTTGACGATGCAGGTTCAGTTGAACCTGTTAGCAGTGATTTTAATAGTGGGTCGAACTTAATTTACTGATAGTGGGAATGTGAGACTGGACTTTTGGACTATTGTGGCTCTGTTTTTTCAGTTATCTGTATTTTTGCGTTGTGTGATTTGTTGAGTATGAACTGTAAAGAAAAATTCAAATAGAATCATCCGATCTGTTTCACACAAATCTCCTACTAGGTATTTTTCTCGTGTTCTCATTGTCTAATGTTATTTATTTCTCTATATTTTAGGGGATACAATTTGTTAAGTTGTGCTTATGTGTTTGGTCAAATTTTGTTTGTCGATTACCAGGTTGTTCGACAATTTTAATGCCAGAAAGAGTGGTCCAAGCCCTGAATCTGAATTTGGATGTAATGGACTCTCGGCTGCTGCCTCAGGTTCAACCCAGGTGTAATAATGGTATAAAACAATTTACCTCTGTACCAAATTAATTTTCTAGTATTGTTTATTACTATTCGTTGGAATGTTTTCTAATTTAAAATCTCTTTTGTTTAGGTGGTGTTTTGAAGTACCATAATAATTTGGTGAATCAACAAAGACGCAGTTTGAGAACTCAGCCGGCGGTTACATCCCAAGAGATAATACTTCCTCAGGAGTGGACTTACTGACCCAGAAATTGTTTTTGTGATAGGGATTCTTTACAGTATGTTCAAAGTTTTAGAAGTAGATGAGGGTGAAAATAGTTTAGCCGCAAATGGAATGGGCTTTTTTGGGTAGTAATAGTAGGGTTTAAGGGAGCGAGGAAGTAATTTTCACAGTGTTCAACGAGTAGAATTAGGCAGCAGACAGTCTCTAGAATCAAGAAAATTACTGGATTTTGAGGTTCTATTTTGTTTGGTTTAGATTAGTAGATTATAATAGTAATGACAAATAAATGTTCAAAGTCAAGAAACGAAGAAAGATGATTGGGTCGTGTTTTGGTTGAAATTCCCTTTGTTCTTCAGTTTATCATCAGCAGCTGTTTGTTTATTATAAAATGATAATTAACCGATGCACGCGCATATGGCCAGGGAATCAACGAATTAATGTACCATTAGTTATACTAAGCATATTTATAAATAGGTAAAATTGTATAAAAATAAAAGAAAACTATAATTCTATTCCCAAAAGTTGATTCAATAGGCTTCCTTTATTGATTCAAAAAGCCTCTTTCCCGCGACAATATTTGGACACTATCGTTAGTTTTCATAGGGCGAAGCGGCGACCTCATTCATCAACAACCAACTCATTTCCCTATCTTATTCCTATTTTATCTAGTCTCTATAAATACCATCTTATCCCTATTTTATCTAGTCTCTATAATTATTGAGACAAGTACATACAAAGATAGTTCTAGCTTATCTCCTTCTAAGGAAGTAGCTCCTTCCCATGCTAAGAGCCTTTCTAAACTTTTGAACTTAAGANTTTGGCTTCCGCCGCAGTTTCTAACTGATGATGACATTCTTTTAGGGTTTAAGACTAACAGTAAAGGAGAGGAAAATGAAAGGAAGAGTTACTTTGGGTGTGATTTTAAGAACGAGTTCTCATACATGTTGGGTCCGCCCTCGGATCTGAGTTCGCCGGTGGAATCAGTTGTCGGCTCAACGGAGACAGAGAGTAGTGATGAGGAAGATTATATCACTGAGTTAACTCGCCAAATGGCTCACTCCACTCTTGAAAACTACAAGGTATATATACCTTCTTCTTCTTCTTTTTTCCCTTTTTGCTTCTTTAAGTTTGCTTTGCTTAACTTAGGTTTTAATTTATTATTTTTTTGTGTTTTTGCGTTGTGTAGGTTCAGGGTTTGTCAAGTTCGCCTCAGTCAACGTTATATGGTGTTCTCGGGTCCAAACAGCAGGGCCCAAAAATTGTAACCCCAAATTACCCTTCTCAGAGTAGAAATGGGGTTGTGGATTTGCTTTATGAAGCAGTGGGCGAAGTTGCAAGAATGAAGATGATGGAGAAAGAGGCTGAACTCTGTCGTCATAAAAGTGGAATATGGGCTCGGCCAAGAAAGGAAAGTCCTGTTCCTGTTGACCCAAAAAACTCCAAACCAAATCTTGGCTCATTTTACTCTAATCAGCCACCACAGTCTTACCAGCAGTTACAAATGGCTCAAGTAAGTTTCAATACTTCATTATCTGGTGCTGATAATAACTTTACTTGCTTTCGTTTTAGTTTTTAAAATTTATTGATTTTTATGTCTGTGGAAATGCAGTTTCAACGGTTGAAGCAACAGCAGATAATGCAACAAGGGAAACGAGTATTGTGTCATGAAAAAGAGGGATTTTGGAACCAGCAGCAGTTGAATCAGGGGAGAGGCCAAAATGGAGCTGGTAGGTCAGTTTCTGCTTGGCCGACTCTGCAACAATCTCACTATCAGCAGCAGCAGACTCAGCCTGGCTCAGGCATGCGAGCTGTATTCATAGGAAATACTGGACCCAAACGCGAGTGTGCTGGAACTGGGGTTTTTATTCCCAAAAGTCCTGGACTACAAACTGAAACCAGAAAGAAGACAGGTACTACCTTTTATTTCCCCTGTTTTATAAACTTAATTTCAAATTCAAATAGAGAAATGCTCGTATATAATTTTATTATGTGTATGCATTGGTGGACCCAAGATTTTGTGTAATCAGGTTCAATTTTAGTATTTATATAAAATTTATGCAATTTTAATCGTAATATATATATATATATATATATATATAGTAATATTATGCAGGTTCAGTTGAACCTGTTAGCAGTGATTTTAATAGTGGGTCGAACTTAATTTACTGATAGTGGGAATGTGAGACTGGACTTTTGGACTATTGTGGCTCTGTTTTTTCAGTTATCTGTATTTTTGCGTTGTGTGATTTGTTGAGTATGAACTGTAAAGAAAAATTCAAATAGAATCATCCGATCTGTTTCACACAAATCTCCTACTAGGTATTTTTCTCGTGTTCTCATTGTCTAATGTTATTTATTTCTCTATATTTTAGGGGATACAATTTGTTAAGTTGTGCTTATGTGTTTGGTCAAATTTTGTTTGTCGATTACCAGGTTGTTCGACAATTTTAATGCCAGAAAGAGTGGTCCAAGCCCTGAATCTGAATTTGGATGTAATGGACTCTCGGCTGCTGCCTCAGGTTCAACCCAGGTGTAATAATGGTATAAAACAATTTACCTCTGTACCAAATTAATTTTCTAGTATTGTTTATTACTATTCGTTGGAATGTTTTCTAATTTAAAATCTCTTTTGTTTAGGTGGTGTTTTGAAGTACCATAATAATTTGGTGAATCAACAAAGACGCAGTTTGAGAACTCAGCCGGCGGTTACATCCCAAGAGATAATACTTCCTCAGGAGTGGACTTACTGACCCAGAAATTGTTTTTGTGATAGGGATTCTTTACAGTATGTTCAAAGTTTTAGAAGTAGATGAGGGTGAAAATAGTTTAGCCGCAAATGGAATGGGCTTTTTTGGGTAGTAATAGTAGGGTTTAAGGGAGCGAGGAAGTAATTTTCACAGTGTTCAACGAGTAGAATTAGGCAGCAGACAGTCTCTAGAATCAAGAAAATTACTGGATTTTGAGGTTCTATTTTGTTTGGTTTAGATTAGTAGATTATAATAGTAATGACAAATAAATGTTCAAAGTCAAGAAACGAAGAAAGATGATTGGGTCGTGTTTTGGTTGAAATTCCCTTTGTTCTTCAGTTTATCATCAGCAGCTGTTTGTTTATTATAAAATGATAATTAACCGATGCACGCGCATATGGCCAGGGAATCAACGAATTAATGTACCATTAGTTATACTAAGCATATTTATAAATAGGTAAAATTGTATAAAAATAAAAGAAAACTATAATTCTATTCCCAAAAGTTGATTCAATAGGCTTCCTTTATTGATTCAAAAAGCCTCTTTCCCGCGACAATATTTGGACACTATCGTTAGTTTTCATAGGGCGAAGCGGCGACCTCATTCATCAACAACCAACTCATTTCCCTATCTTATTCCTATTTTATCTAGTCTCTATAAATACCATCTTATCCCTATTTTATCTAGTCTCTATAATTATTGAGACAAGTACATACAAAGATAGTTCTAGCTTATCTCCTTCTAAGGAAGTAGCTCCTTCCCATGCTAAGAGCCTTTCTAAACTTTTGAACTTAAGAAATACTTCTTTTTTGTGAAATATATATATATATATATATATATATATATATATATAAAATGTGTGTGTGTTCCGTCCTCACAAAATGCACTTTTGAGAGATGTTAGCAGAGTAGAGACAAGATAAAGAGTTGAGAAAGACCATAAATTAGGGCTTCAATCAATAAAAA
>AWOL01S0263629.1:0-11070 GCA_000715115.1 Nicotiana otophora
CACTGATGTATTTGAAAGAAAGAACTACTATTTTTGAAATCATTATTTGGCTGAGTATTTTATGCCCGAGTTGCTTCTGGTATTATTTTTTTTATGTTTTTATGGATTGTTGTGGACTATTGGTTTTGGACCCGACCTTGGTGGAAGCTCGTCACTACTTTCAACCTACAGCTAGGTTTGTTACTTACTCAGTACATAGGATCGGTTGTACTGATACTACACTTCTGTATATTTTGTGCAGATGCTGGCTGTTGTTATTGCTGTGCTCGATGATTGCGGGATTTGAAGATGTACCTGCGTTCTTATTGTAGCTGCCTCTTGTTTAGGGTAGCCTTAGATTTATAAAAGCTCTGTTTATGTACTATTCAAACTAACTATGTATTTATTTCATTTCCGCTTTATATACTCTATTCTTAAAAGCTCATGATTTGTACTACTAGTTCTTGGGGGTTGTATAAGATCAGGATCTTTATTCACTTAAATTGCTTTAATAATTATTATTGAAATTGGTTAGTTGAAAATTGACTTACCTAACGGGATGTGTTAGGTGCCATCACGACTAGTTGAATTTTGGGTCGTGACAACGAGCTATGAGAGGCCATAATCTATCACATTCTTCTGGCTCAACTCATGCCCGAGTATTGAAAATGTATTTATATTTCACCAAATAGTATAATGGTCAGGGTAAATTTGATCGGATAGTATAACGAAGATAAAATATAGACAATATTTAAAAATAGAGGGGTATATTTGACCCTTTTTCCTTGTTATTAAATTAAGTGATTATTTCGATTATAGAAGGAGATAGGTAAAATGTATGTTAATTCACATTATTGCTTCTCTTTCACTTGTATATCTTTTTTGTGTTTGACATTGTTATGCTATAGTAGTGAAATAAAATCTCATTAATTCTTAGTAAGATATAACCAGTGCATACTATATATTTGTTTCTTTCTAAGTTTTAATTTTATTTTAAATGTGTAGGAAAATACGGGTGATGCAATTGGAAATGATGGCCACAAATCAATTTGATTCATTAAAGTGAATGGTGAAGACCTTTTGAACAATTATGATGTTTATTTTTATTTTATATTGATACTATAAATATGAATACATTTGATTTTGTAGAGGTCTTTGCTAATGAACTTCTTGAACCAAAAGTGCTTTATTACTATAGATAGTACGCAAAGTACGTTTCTTTGTTGAAGTTTATTTCAAGTATATGCATTTGAATTATTGTTATTCTGTTACTTATGATCTAATTTAATGCTTGAGATCATAATATATATATATATATATATATACTGAAAATAAATATGGACAAAATTTAATGTAAACAAATATAATTTTTTAACCACAAAATTGTGGCTAATATAAATATTTAAAAAATTACTTCGTAGTGTAGATAATTGCTACGCTTAGAAAGTGTGGCCGTAGGGATTGTCAATATGGTGTTGTTAATGATAAATGTTTCTCTAGAAGCCATACTTTAAAAGCGTAATCTATAACGTGACAAAGATCCCGCTTCAAATGTGTAGCCTTATGTCATAAAAGCGTGGCTATATGAGAAAATATAAGCGTGTCCTTTGTACCATATCAGCCACACTTTTAAAGCGTGGCTTCTAAGGCAACACCTACAAAGCGTGGCTAATAGTCAAAGGTTACGGTACTTTAGGCCACCCCAAAAGGCGTTGCCTAAATCCGTAAAGTGTTGCCTTTGACCAAATGCTACACTTCTAGGCATCTTAGGCCACACTTCTCAGGGGTGGTTGTAGGCCTAAAATACTGCAGTGGCTAGTTTTCAAAAAGGGACATTAAAGAGAATATTTTTGTGGATATTCTTTGCACTTGTACTATTAGGGTGTGTTAGGGGTATCTCTCATATATATATAGAGAAAAAGAGACAGTGAAGTAGGAGATGCAACATTCATTTTGATAAGAATAGACTTTTGATAAAAGATTTTCTCTCTCTTATAAAGATACAAACACTACTTTTTCATCAAGAATCTTGTCTATATTATCCTACACTTTTCCATCAGATCCGAGAATAACGAACATTCGAGGATTTATCTGTCATTCATCATTGTCAGGAGGGACAATCATCTAGTTCATCCTTTATTTGGTGAACTACTTTTTCTATTTACTTAAATGACATTTAATGTTATTTATTGTTAGTTCTCTCCCCATTATTGCTCATACTTTTTAGAACAATCAATGTATGTTATACTCAACACATTTCCTGATCTGTCTAATGTTACTCACGTTTTCTGAACTCACATCTAAAGATATTATTTTTAACAAGGTTTAACCCATTATTATACAAACTTAACTCTTTTAGCCGAAAGTCATACCTTTTGGTCAAACAACTTATTTATTAGGTAATTACATGTAATTTTTTGATTAAACATTAATTGATGATCTACAAAAGCTATAATTAACTTGCTATTATAAATTAAAATTCCTAAAAGAAATTCTTATACGGTCATTACATACAACTTAAATCCTTAAATTTCTATACACAAGACACATTATTTTTTTGGCACTGCTAGTAGCATAATTTAATTGGTAATATGCACTAAAATTAGTGACGTTTTATTTCAATGTTACTATTAGAAACTTTTGATAATGTACTCTTATTATATATAGGCAAATTAACTCAATTTATTAGGGGCATTTACATCTATACCCAGTTTTTGGGTCAACTTTTAACTTATACACGCTTTGCAAGAAAAATTACAAGCGTACCCACTTTTCCGGTAACTTCAGACATACGAACCTGAAATAGCAAAAATTTATGTCTGAAGTTTGAACTTCAGAATGTTTTGCCGGAAGTGTAGCAAAACTTCAGATATTTTTGCCTGAAGTTGGGCCTGACTTGAAAGGCAATCACGCAAACTTCAATTCATAGTGCAATGGCAAACTTCAGCTCAATAAAATTACAACATATTTTGGCTGAAGTTTTTTGTTTTGTAATTGTCGAACTTCAGCATTCTAGGAGCTGAAGTTTGTTTTTTAATTGCTGAACTTCAGCATTCTAGGAGCTGAAGTTTATTTTGTAATTGCTGAACTTCAGTATTCTAGGGCTGAAGTTTGTTTTGTATTAGCTGAATTTCAACATTTTAGGAGCTGAAGTTTTTGTTTATATTTGCTTAACTTCAGCATTCTTAGAGCTGAAGTTCTAAGTCTGCACACAAACTTCAGCTCTGAAGTGCAACCAATGACTAATAAGTTTAAAGTAAAAAATTGCACTTCAGATGCACTTAAGGTCAATAAGTCTGAAGTAAAAATTTGCACTTCAGATGCACTTAAGGATAAAAGGTCTGAAGTGAAACCAATATTTTTATGCACTTAAGGCCAAATAGGCTTGAAGTGCAAATTGCCTAGAAACATAAATTTGTTCTTCGAATTATAACAATTCAATTTACGATTGAATACCTAAATCTACTCCAAATGAGCTCAAATTTGAAATATAACCTCCAAATATCATCAGGAACAAACCACAATCATCAATTTGTCAAAATAACCATAAATCTAATGAACTCATTTTGCAATTAAGAAAAAGAAGAAGAAGAAGAAGAAGAAGAAGAAGAAGAAGAAGAAGAAGAAGAAGAAGAAGAAGAAGAAGAAGAAGACCTAAGCAATAGCAAAACATAAAGCATCATAACAGCTCACCATTGTAAAACATCATAAACTACATTAAAATATGTTCACAACCATCATATAAAATCATTGTCACCCGAAGAAGAAGAAGAAGAAGAAGAAGAAGGAGGAGAAGTAGAAAACGAAGGAGGAGAAAGATGCCTGAAGTTATTTAAAAAGCGGGTACAAGTTAAAATATTTTTAAAAAGTGGGTATATATTTATAATTTATTAACTTAATGTATTATAAAAATTATACATCGTCTTATAACTTAAACCATTATATCTTCTTGTTTATACATTGCATGTTGCTCGCACTTGCTGGCACAACTTATAACTTATTTCAAGCTAATAAATAACTCGAACAAACTGACTTTTTTTTTTGGTACGAAAGATAATATTACATTAACTATTAAAAGCTAGTTCTACAGAGGGGGTGATGCGTATGGTGCATCAGATTAGGAGAGCTAGTTTGTTGACTATTACAAGTAGGATCAGGAGGTAAGTTTGTACAAACTAAATGCTGATTACTAGTTAATACAAAGTTCTCTACTATAGTAACTCCATTGGCTTATGTAGATGCAGGTTCATCGTTGTGTGCATCAAAAAGTGTTGTTGTAGTTTCCATGTGTAGGGCATGTGCATCTGTCGTTGGTTGCACCTGCCTATATTGTATTCCTCCTGCTTGATCATGTTGTAAAATGTTGCTAACAAAAACCGGTGGCGATGCAAAAACAGTTGGTGACATAGTTGGTTCCATCGAACAACCTTTCTTGGAGAATCTATCTGCCACCCCATTCTCCTCTCTGTAGACATATGTGATTGTTGCATTATGCAACTGGTCTAGAAGGTGCCTGCAGTCAGAAATAAGATTAGTGTAATGCTTGTTGTCGTTCCAAATAATTGTTAATACCTCTGATGTATCCACGTTAACTTCCAGTGGAACCAACTGGTGACGATTTGCTAACTCCAACTCAAGAAAGAGTGCTTGTAATTCCGCATGTACGTTGTTAGTGGGTGAGATATTCCCTGCAAATCTGATGATCTAATTTCCTTAGGAATCACGAATGAGCCCTCCCACACCTGCTTTGGCGGTAGCTACCGACGATGCTCCATCCGTGTTTAATTTGAAATAGTTTGGTTTGGGAGGAATCCATTTTAAAGGCAGTAGTAGGGGTTTGCAATTTATTTTTAGTTTGCTGGCCATGCACGTAAATTCAAGAGCTTGGTCATTGGTGTGTTTGGGGTATGTAGGGCGTTCAAGGTTATTAAAGTTGTTGTCGTTTCGAGTAAGCCAAATGTTCTACAATGTAAAGGAGAGAAAAGTTTGTTGGTTAATTTTATGAGGCATGCGATTTTTTGTATTATGGAATAGAGGAAATAACCACTGTGAGGGTCTTGAAATTCTATTGATAGGGTTAATAATATGGTTTATTCCTAGTTGCGTCCACAAGATTTATACGTTTGTACAATGTAGAAAGATGTGATTCAGTTATTCAGTATCGTTTTTACAAATTTGGCAAAGATTATCTGGAATTATACCAATACGATGCAAGTATCGACGTGTAGGGAGACGATCATGCATGAGTAGCCACAAAAATGATTTAATTTTTGGAGTTACCGAAATTTTCCAAATCCATGTAAATGTGGATGTATGTATTGGGCTGGGTAGGCAGTAGTCTAATAGGGTATTATATATTGATTTGACTGTAAATTGACCATGAGGTGTTAATCCCCAATAGATAGTATCCAAAGTGTGTGTGTAGACGGGCATATGAAGTCTATTAATTAAGCTCTTTATATTTTCAGAGACATCAAATGGACATTTTCCCCAATCCCAATCATTGTTAGTCCTGTAAGTAGATATAGTGTTGTTTAGATGGTTTAAAGGCAAAGGGCCTAATATTAGAGATCTTATCGTAATAGCTGGTGTGAGCCAGACATCTGTCCATTATTTAATATTAGAAGTGCTACCAATTTTCCATTGTATACCTAGTTGACAATGTGTCCAACCTTAAAGGATATTTTTTCATGTATTAGAATGACCTTATAGGGTAAGGGGAGTCTTATTATAGTTATATAAGAGGGTGGTTGCCCAAAGTTGGGTGGGTGATTGAAAAAGTCTCCAAGAGAGGCTAGCTAGTAGAGCATTATTTTTTATAGCAAATCGATGTATTCCAAGCCCTCCGAAGTCTCCAATTCACCAAGTGAATTTTTCTTTTTAGGCCAGTCGTACCCCATAGGAAGTTGCGCATGTACTGTTCCATTTTGTGAATTATAGATCGTGGGATGGAAATGTATTGCATAATAAGATTGGGAAGGGTAGTGACTGTAGATTTAATAAGAGTTGTTCTCCCCGTTAGAGAAAGAAAATTAGTTTTTCAGTCAGCAAGTCTTGCTTTGAATTTGTCCAAAAGGAATTTAAAATCGGATTTATTGGCCTTTTTTTGAAACATGGGAAAACATAAATATTTCCCAAAGGTCGTTCCCTCATTCATGTTAAAGCAAGAGAGGATGTAGTTTTTATCAGTAGTGGTACAATTTTTGTAGAAGAAGATTTTTTACTTTTGGAAGTTTATAGTTTGGCCTGAAAGAGTAGTAAAGTCATTAAGAGTGTCAATGATGGTGTGACAACTTGTTTTTGTTACTTTAGAAAGGAGAATGATATCGTCAGCAAAAAATAAATGCGATAATTATGGGCTATTTTTTGATAATTGTATGGGTTTCCATAGAAGGTAATCTAGTGACTGAAAGATGGTGTGAGATAGGCGTTCCATACACATAATAAAGATATATGGAGATAGTTTGTCCCCTTGTCGTATACCCCTTGAGGGTTGGAAGAAGTTTGTTGGTGTGCCGTTGATCAAGATAGATATAGATGCAGTTGTAATACAAGACATTATTAGGGGTCCGAGTGTGCTTTGTAAGTTAAAATAGTGGAGTGTATTTTTGATAAAAGACCATTCTAATTTATCGAAAGCTTTTTGAAGGTCCAATTTCAGAAGCATGTGACTTGTGTTTCCCTTTCTCTTTTTTTGGAAGTGGGTAAGAAGTTCTTGGATAAGGATTGCATTATCTGAAGCTCTCTTCCCTTATTGGAAGCTAGATTGTGTGGGGCCTATAATTTTATGTGAAAAAGGTTTGAGACGGATCACAATTATTTTTGTGATAAGTTTATAAATGGTATTACAAAGACTAATTGGACGGAATTAGGTAATGGAGGTTGCGTTCTTTATTTTGGGTATTAGGCACAAGTATGTTTTGTTGATATTCGGTGGAATATGACTTTCTTTGAAAGCTGTTTGGCATAGAAGAACCATAAACTTGCCTACTTCTTTTCAATATTTTTAAAAGAAATATGGGTATAAGCCATCTGGGCCCGATGCTTTAAAAGGTTTAAAAGAATTGAGGGCTTGGATTATTTCTGGAAGGGTCAATTGTGGAGCTAACTTATTTTGATCCGTGATTGTTAATGAAGAAGTTGTATCAGAAGTAGGGTGGTTGTTAATAGTAAATGATTGTGTTGTGGTAAATAATTGGGTATAATAGTTGAAAATATGCTGCGAAATTTCGATGGGATCAAATGACCAATTTCCCACACTGTCCTTGAGTGCGCTGATACGGTTACGTCTACGACATTATAAAGTAGTCATATGAAAGAATTTTGTGTTAGCATCGCCTTCATTTAGCCAATTGGTACGTGATTTTAATTTCCAAAAGTCTGCCTCTAATTTTAGTACCCTACTAAATTCGTGAGAGAGTTGAATCTCTAAATTTTGCAAAAACCTACTTGTTGGTTAATGTATTGAAGATTGTATCCCATTAATTCTTGCCAGTAATTTACACTTTCTGGAACAAAATGTCACCAAAAGTATGTTTATTCCTGTACGTAAATTATTTTGGGAATTCTTAGTAGCCTCTATTAATGAAGATGTATTCTTCCACAAGTTATGTACTAAATTGTGAAAGGTAGGATGAGTTGTCCAAATTGCTTCAAATCTGAAGATGCGCTGCTTAGGTATTTTATTAGGTTTTAGTATTACAAGTAAGGGGCAGTGATCCAAATAGGTATGAGGGAGATGTTGTACCATTGCTTCAGGAAAGAGGTTTAGCCAATCATAATTAGCTAAAAGCCGATCTAGTCTTTCTAGAACAGTGTGACCATCTCTCCGTTTGTTCGTCCAAGTATATCGACTACCCTTGAAGCCCAAGTCTAGTATGTTACAGTAATTAATACACTGATTGAAAGAATCAGCCTTTCTATTACTAATAGTGTTACCACCAAATTTTTCAGTGGCTATAATTACTTCATTAAAATCCCCCCGAATAACCAAGGGCCCGTATAGGAATCGTGGATACATTTTAAGTTATGCCTAAGTATATTACGGGAAGTAGCAGAGTTATGAGCATAGATTGATGAAAATAACCACTTAGTAGGGTTAGGCCATACTTGGACCATGCAGTGTATCTCATGTGTGGTCATGCTGATATCCTCAACTGTAACTAGATCATCATGCCACATGATAACTATACCACCGGAGAGACCTTGTGCAGATACTTGGGACATATTTGAAAAGTTGAAATCATTCTTAAGAACATTGTGATCATGCATATGAGTTTCCAAGAGAACTACCAGAACAGGCCTATAGTGATCTAGGAGTGATCGGAATTGTCGCCTAAATTTCGTATTCTGTGATCCTCTACAATTCCATACTATGAGATTCATTATGGATTGTGTGAGAGTTGTGTTGTCAGTGGAGTCAGTCCTCTCTCCCAAGGGATGGGGATGTGTCATATGAACTTGAGAGTTCATTGAGTTGGTCTGTCGAAGTGTTGGGATTATGACCATGGCATATTTCCCCACTTCCTGTTTTGTGGTTGCCCTGAAATTTAGACTGCATGATATTAGTTCTGGGGGGGCATTTGATAATGAACTTTTTTGCGTACTGCTCTTTGAGGCTGTAGAGATAAATTCCCTTTATCCACACAAACTTTGTCCTTGTTTCCCTCATCTCCTCCATTAGTTGTGCTAGTTCTAATCGATTCTAATCGCTTAGTGCGTTGGGAGATGGAGGTGGAATGTTGGGTGGACTGTGCATGGGAGACAATGGTTCTTGGGTGCTTGTCGGGGACATGGGATATTGTGGTGGTGTGAAAGACCTCATGTGTTAGAACCACGGGGCATAAACCATCCATGTGTGACGTGGTGGATAAAATGGGAGCAACCCCATAGTCTGAGTGAGAGTGTGGACTGGCGGAGACGCTGGTTGTGCCCATGTTGTTGGCGTGGAGGTAGAGGGCCTGTGTTGGTCCAAAATGAGAGGGATCTCTATTGAGTACCATTGACTCTAAGCATACGCCTCCTTTCCCAAGCACATGCCCTCTGTTAATATCTCCGCTAAGTGGACTTGGTTCTGAACAAGAAGTATAACTTCTTGGTGGTTGTGTTCCAGTGTGAAGATCGAGGCATAACCCTGTAGGCCCATATAGAACCATGACTGGAGTGGGTAATCCAGTGGAGGAGTTTGGGAGGTGTAGATTAGAGGGGTTGTCAGATTTGGATGGGGAGGACCATTCATTGTTAGACGTGGGAAGTGGAAATATTGCTTGTTGTTGTGATTTCTCTTCCAGATGGATGTATACCAGGGTCGTTGCATTTGTGCTTGACTGTGGGTATATTGATATAGAAGGGTTTGAGTGGAGATCATGTGAAGGTAATGACTTGTGTAAGTCGGTTGTAGAGGTTATGTTTGTATCTAGGGGTGGGGTAGAGAAAGTTATGTTTGTGGGTGGAATGGTTGGCGTAGGGTTGCAGGTTAATAATAGGGCTTCACATGAAAAAGGAATTATGATGTTCCATTAGAGTAGGAGAGTCTTTGAGTGTGTTGTGTGTAGTCTCGTTGGTCATTGGAGGAGAGGGGTGGCATGCAAAAAGACGACGGAGAACTCGGAGGAGATTGAGTGTGTGGATATAATGTCAGAGTTGTTGGCTGAGTTGTCAGCTAAAGAGCTGGGTAAGTTTCCACTTAGGCTAGCTGTAAGGGTTACTGAAAATGGTGTTGTTATATCCATTTGTGCATGAGCTGTAGTAGGAGTACTAGGTTTGGTGTGTAGGCTGGGGAATTGAGGTCTATATCCTATGGAGTTGTCCCTAGTTTAACGAATGGTGGGGTAGTGGGCTTATCGAAGGTCTTTACATGACCTTGTTGTTGTTCTTTAACTTTGTGGGCCTCTAGTGAGTCCAATAAAAAGGGGGTAGTTATGTTTGGGCCTGTATGCCCATTAGTGGGTACATCAAGAGTAGTATCTAAACTTTCTAAATAGGAAAAGGGGTTTTGGCATGGCATAACAACATACCCATATAACTGGTAAAAAATAGTCCTAGTTATAGATATTGGCATCAAATAGCCAATAAATGTATATCACAATAATAATATGCATATCACAACTTTTGTTTTCTTCTTTGTCTATATCAACATGTATATTAAAAAAAATAATTCATTCTTTGTATATTTGTATATCGATAATATAAAATTATATATATAGTTTGTAACGACCCGACCGATCGTTTTGACTATTGTAATCCCGTTCTTTCTAATTTTTGACCCGACCCAACTTCGATTTATAGCCCTTGAAGCTCATTTTTGAGCTAAAATCTGATATTTTAGAGAGAGGTGAGAGCATTTTAGAGAGAAAGTGAAGACTTAGTAATTTATCCATCAATTCTTATTCAAGGTTTGAAGATTTCACAAGGATCTTGCTAGGGCTTCAAAGAGGTAAGAATTTCTTTCCCTAATTCTTCAATTTCGGATTTGGAGTAAAGATGGGTGATTAATAGTATGATTCTTGGGTGTAGAGTATCATATATACATACCAATAAGGTTGTGAAAAGATTGTTAAATTCAAATGGGTAAGGATTGAGTTGAAAATGGTAAATATCTTCATAGATTTTAATTGAAGATTTGAGTTGGCATCGGATTTTGGTGAAATTTGTATGGTTAGACTCGTGGTTGGGTTGAACAATGCACCGATGTGTAAAGAAAAATTATGTCGGAAAAAGGTCATTTCTACGACCACTATGCAGTCGCAGAATCACTCTGCGGACCGCATAATGGTTGCAAAGTGGAACAGGAGAAGGGCAAGATTTGAGGAAACTCTTCGGGTATGAAACTCCGGATTTTGGTATCATGTGATTATTTTGGAGGTGGTGCACATACAAGGTGACGAGCATGTGAGCGTGTACCGAGGGGATTGTGACTTGGTCCGTCCCGGAAAACTGTAAAGTTAAATAATTTATTGTTAGCTATATGATCTCTATGTGTTGAAGAAATTTGACTATAAATCATGTTAGAAATCATGCTTAGGCTATGTTATAGTACTGTTGAGACCCGTAGAGGTCGCGTACTTGTTGAATTATTTGCTAATTGTTGTC